>CM075807.1:46372158-46443102 GCA_037975025.1 Excoecaria agallocha | reverse complement strand
ATATCGTTGTTTTAGGTGATGCCCGAGAGCCATTGGAGGTTGCTTTATGATATTTTATTCAACATCATCATATCAATTTGGCCTAAAATAGAGGAGAACGAAGCTGATTCACTTTATCATTTTCTTCTTTCCCTTTTCTGTTAGACCTGGCAAACTAGGTCATTTCCATTTTCATGGAATTGGGTACAAAACATATGAAAGAAAAAAGATTTGTTTAAGGGTTTTGGTTTGGGTCTTTGCTCAGTGCTAGGCTTGGTGGTGGGTCTCCTTCGTATCATCATCTTACCCTTGACTCCATAATCAATCAGGTAATCATTTTTAATCATTCTCTCTCTCTGGTGTTTGCTTTTGGTACCTTTTTTTAGGATTTTTTTATAATGAATGTCTGACATCCATTTTTTCTCTGCTAATTTAAGGTTCCATTACATATTTATAATGGCCAATTAAAGTTTGGAAGTTGGACGTTCTCTGGTTCCCTTCAATTATTTCATTCTTTATTATAACATTGATTTTCTTTTTCTTTTATTCTCATTGCCAGATCTTGATAATTTTTAAATTTGTGAATTTTACCCTTTTTTCCGGAGTAAAAACATCATCCAATTTGAATGTTTCCTCGTTCCTTATTATGGGTTTCGTTCTTTTCTACAGGTACATAAGCTAATGAATTGAAATTGTTTTGATCATCATTGTTGTGTCCTGGTTTTTGAAATTTGTCCCTTTTATTTAGCTCTTTTAACATTTCTTTTGTTTTGATCATCAAGGTAAACTTGTTGGGACATGGATGGATGTAGATGGAGGATTGCCAGCAAGTTCTTAAGTAATTATATTAAATGGATGGCCTCTGTAAGCTTACATTTTGATTTGCCTATTAGTTTAACGAAATTTTTCAACAATATATGTCTCCTGTGGGTAATTTTGATGGGTCGAAAATCCCCGTGGGGGGCGGAGATGGGGGAAATTTCTTTCTTGATATTGGGGGCAGGGACAGGGCAGTGAGTGGGGGTGCAATCCTTGACCCCGTCCCGCCTCGTGATCACCCCTAACTGTATAACAGGTATATCAGCCAGTATATCAAATTTCAGAATGCAAATTTATTCTGAAATTTGGTATATTGGACGATATATTATACTAAATTGCAGAATGCAAATCATGTTCTAAAATTTAATATATCGAATGGTATATCAAATTTTAGAATGCAAATTATGTTATAAAATTTGATATATCGGATCCGATATATCAAATTTGAGAATGCAAATCATGTTCTTTTTTTGTTTCAGATTTTTTTATTGAAATGTATAAGTCATATATTTAATTAAATGTGTTGTTTTTAACAGTTCTCAATCAGTGTAACACATAAAGGGTATGTTGTGAGATCAAAATATATTCTCTTATCAAAAAGTTCATGTTGGTATTTTGTCAAACACTTTGTATGCAACAATTAAAACACCAAATTTTAACAAATAAAATCACATATTTTAACTAAGTGCTCAAAGTTCAGTAAACTAGATGAAAATTTTACACAAGTAGCTATACAAATTAGATGTGGCAAATGGGCGGATTGGGCGGGTTTGGGTTGGGTCATTAATAGGCGGATTATTAATGAATCAAAAAATATGGATCGTAAATGGATCAATATTCAAATGAATTTGATGAATTTGGATCGATCCATGAATTTAATGTAAATTATTATAAAAATTTTTATTAAATAATTAATGGATATTTTAATACTCTTACTAAATAACTTTTCAATTTAGTCCTTTAATTTTTATTTATTTCCAAAATTGCCCTTTTTACTTAATATTTACAAAATTGTCATTATTCTCATTTATTTTCATTTCTAACCTATAACTTTGCATATAAATTGTCAATTGGTCCTCATTTTAGACTTTTTATATAAAATTATATTTTAGTCCCTGCACTATACAAGTATCCAATTTTTGACTATTCGATCATCAAATTACCATTTTACCTTTTATAATCATTTCTCAATTATTTTTACATATTAAAGGCTAGTTTTGAAAAAAATATCATTTTGCCTCTAAATTCTTTATGTTTTTTCAATTAGGTCTTTTTCCACATTTAACTTCATTTTTAGCTTTCTTTTCACACCTATCTAATTAATCAAGCCTATTAATTGTTCAATAAATGATCTTAATTAATTTCTCACACTTTTCAACTTCAAATCACTTCAATTTTAATTACATCACTTTTATCACACTAAAAATAAATTGTACGCAAAATTTCAGCTCAATCGGAGTTCGTTATCGATCCGATTCAATCAAATTGGTCTTATTCGACAATTATCAATGTCACCGAAAATTTTAATTTTTATTACCAAAATAATCTACAAGAAATTTTAGTAAGATATGTAAATTTTGATAATTTTTAGGGTTCGTTTGCTATTTTTAAAAATTCGATCAAATTCAGTTCAACCTTTTTATTATCAAAATTGACTCACTATTTTTTTTCACATTTTTTACTTTTGGTGGTCTATTTGATCTCGATTTCACTTCAAATTTCAATCCCGGATTCACCACGATCAATATTCTCCGATGATCAATTAAAATATTTTTCACTTTCGGGTGTATTTTTTAGTTCGAAAATACTATTCATCATCGAAAATTACTATTTTTGGCTGGTCCGGTGTTATTAATCGCCACTGTCGGCGCTGATAGTGAAGAGGTTGAAATTGTAGTGAAAATGTTAGGGTTTTAGAAATAGAGGAAAATAAGGAAGAAAAAATGATTTTGTAAGAAATCTATTGGGTTGAAGAATGAAATGGGTCAGTTTTGAGTTGACTCAGTGGATATTGGATTTGGTTGAAAAATAAAATTGATCAGTTTTGGATTAACTCAATAAATATTTGATTGGATTTGGGTTAATTTTTTTTAAATGGGTTTGAATCGACCAATGGATTTGGTCAATTTTGCCAGGTCTAATACAAATCATAATTAATAATAGAAATTCAAAAAATAAAATTAAACAAAAAAATCAGTTGAAAAGAGAGCAAGGTGAGACTTTATGTAGAGTGATATTGAGGATGAGGAGAGAACAGGTATTCGATTAAATAAAGTAAATATAATTTTTTTATTAAACATGATTTATATTTCAGAAGATTTTACTTGATTAAATTTGAAAAAAAAAACCTATGGGTGAGGTTTATAATAACCTCTGGTCTGCAGCCATGTTGTTTCAAATTGGATTTTCAGTATTTGGATGACAATTAGCAATCATGATTAGAGAATGATTCTTTTGCTAGACAATGAAAGATGAGCTTCAAAATCATTCCCACATCAAAAATAAGCATTTGATAATGTTCATACAGGATTACGTAAAATAGAACTATCTAATTATCTAGAGTTTAGAGCTGTATTATCAAATTTGGAAAAGACTAAAGAAAGTAGAGTGGACCAAGAATGATTAACTAATTCAAAGAAATGTAATAATAGATTTGCAGGGAACCCATATAAATGACCAAATTAGAAACTCATGCCCCCATTGACAAGGGATAAATATTTCCAAATTTAAGTTAAACAGGCTTCAAGAGATAAAATGTACATAATTATAATTGAATATTCGTACAAGCTATATCTATAGCCGGTGGTGAGTATGGACCGGTTAACCGATCTATTAACAAATTTATTAAATCAGTCCATTAATTTTGGTTAATCGTTTTATCAGTTTCGATTTTTAACTTAATTTTTCTGATCGATTTATTGGTTAACTACTAAAAATTTTAATATATAAATTTAATAAATTATACAATTTTTAATATTATTTTTAATAGTTAAAAATGCTTTAAAAATGAAAAAAATACAAATTTTATAAAATATTCATCAAAAGAATAAAAATAAAAATAAAATTTTCATAATTAATTTTAAAATTAAATATATTTAATATGAAACTAATAACAGAGTGTTAATTATGCACATATAATAATAATAATAATAATAATAATAATATAATTTTAATATTTATTTATTAAAAATATATTAATTAATAATATTTTAAAAAATTATATACCATAATATTTATAAATTACATAAATATTGAAAAATATAAGTATAAAATTTAAAATATAATTTATAAAATGTATATAAATTGATTAACGGTTTGATTTAATTAATCATCTATTTTTTAAAGTAAAAATCGTAAATATAAATTTTCGATTAACCCAAATTTTGATTTTTTTCCTTACCTTTGTCTGCAGCGGCATGACTAGATATGCTAATATGATAAAATTTAGTTGATTCTGGTGGTACAGTGGCAGATATATTGTCAGACTAAACTTTTAATTGTCGACATGTAGATGGAGTTCAGACTTTTGGACCGTGCTCCAGGATCTCGTAATTAGGTTTTTTAACAGTGTTATTAAAATCGAATCGGATCGAATGGTCGAACCAATTTAACTGCGAACCATCGGCTGATCCGATTGGTTCGATGGGTGAAAATCGAATTGAATAAAAACCGAAAGAAACTATTTTAAATCGCCAGAAAATCGGTTAAATCGGGATAAAACCAAAATAAATTGGGTTAAATGATAATAAACCGGTTTGATTTTAGAAAAACCAATTTTTTGTCCAAAATATTCATATAATATTATTTTTTGCTAAAAAAATAAAATAAAATTACAAATACAAAATAATTAAAATTTAAACAATTTAATGAATTTTTTATGAATAAAATAAAATTTTATAATTTATATTTGAAGAATTTCTTTAAAAATTTACAATTTTTTACTATGTTTATTTTAAATTTTTGTTATAAATGTTGCACGACTTGAAAATATAGTCTTATTATTAATTTTTAATGATAAATATATTTTTCTAAACTATTTTTAATTTTTTATATAGTGATATTTTCATAGTATTTATATAAAATTTAAAAAATAATATATTTTTTAAAAAAATTCGGTTGAATCCCAACGAACCGGTTGAACCACGAAACCTTGAGCTCTTCGATTTTTTATCCGATCCGGTTTTAATAACATTGCTTTTTAACAAATGATACATAGTGTATTATCAATAATATAGTATTTTTGATTTCAAAAAAAATAATATAGTATTTTATTCTAAAACAAAGGGTTTGCTCTTAATCAGCTATGACATAATTACTATTTGTTAAATAAACACCTCATGTGTAGTGTGTGTATATATATATATATATATATATATATATATGTATGTATGTATGTATGTATGTAAGTATGTCTGTATTTTCTCACTAAAAGCAAAGCATCTATCTCTTTGAAACAATTTTATAGATTTTGAACTTTATTTTTTCAACCCTCCTTCTTCTAGTTGCTAAAATATAGAGTTTTGTACCATAAACTAGGGAGAGTAAAAAAAACAAAATTTTGGTTAATAAAAAAATCTACTCAAAATCGAATCGATTTTTATTTTTAAAGACCATTAGTTAACCGTTTACTAATGGTTAACCAATGACTAATGGTTGACCAATATATATATTTTTTAAATTTTACAATTAAATTTTTAAATATATTTGTAATTTATAAATATTATAATATATAACTTTCAAAAATATTATTATAATACATATTTTTAGTAAATAAAATATTAAAATTATATTTTTATTACTATTATTTATTCATTATGTATGTATAATTAATATTTTATTGTTAGTTTCATATTGAACGTATTTAATTTTTATAATTAATTATAAAAATTTTGCTTTTATTTAAATTTTTTATGTATATTATATTTAATTTGTATTTTTTTAATTTTAAAGTATTTTTAACTATTAAAAATAATATTACAAATTGTATAATTTATTAAATTTATATATTAAACTTTTTTAGTAGTTAACGAATAAACCTATTTGAAAAAATTGATTAAAAGTCAAAACCGATATAACAGTTAATCAAAATTAATGAACTGGTTAATAAAATTGTTAATAAATCGGTTAATCAGGTCATATCTATTCCTATTAGAAACAATCACTATGTATTTTATAAAGTAATGGGTAAAACATTGTGTTTTATAAAATGATTAATATTGATTGTAATAATTATTTTTTTTAAGTATTTTTTTCCGTACAATTTGAAAACAAACATTTTCAAAGAAAATTTTATAACATTATATATATAATGTATGTATTAAGTAAAAATAATTCATTACTTGTAATGCACACATATGCTAGTTAAATTATTAGTATAAATTAGACATATTAAATGTATTAGACCGGGCATATTCAAGTCAGATTAGTTTCGAGTCATTATGTTTGGTTTGTTCTTAGTTCAAATCATTTTTTATATAAGTGATCACTTCGGATTTGTATCAAGTCAAATTCTCAAGACATATCCACATATTTTATATAGCATTAAATTTATTGACTGATTTTTTAATTATCAAATCAAAATTTAACTTTATATTATTTTTTTCTTAAATATCAATAGATTTTAGCCATTTTTAAATTTTAATAGTAATGTATAAAAATTATACACATATATATTCAAAACAATATCATTTTATAAAATTTGATCAACTCAAAAAAGATAAAAATGGATAATTTATAGCAGCAAAATTTCCTTATACATTAATAATATAACAGAACATAAATAGAATTCATTTTTTTATTTAAAAAAAATGAATTGCTAAAAATTGTTAAAAATAAAATTTATAAAAAAATTGGATTATCCAAATCAGCTCGTGACAGGACACATTTGAATCAATTTTGAGTTGGATTTGACCCTTTTTTTGTGTTGGATCGAAACATGTGTCTTTTTTTCAAATTGAGTTAAGATTGAATGTTTTTTTTGAATGGAATCAAACCGAATCCCCAAATTTGAATCAAAATTGATAAATTTAGTATAAATGCAAAATATATTTTGTAAAAGCGGTAGGAGATTTGACATTTTTTATAAAATAAATGAAAAAAGAAACAAAATCTTAAAACAGTTTTGGCATCAAATTTTCCAAATAATTACTAACATAAAAAATGACTTCCTTGGAATTATTATTATTTTTTATTTATACTTAAAAATTGATCAAAAGTTTTCTTTCTAGCCTCTACAAAAAAAAATTCTAACATCTTTTCTTTTTGAATTCAAAGCCTTTTATTTTTTAATTTTATCTATTTTTTGGATTGCCATCAATTCATTTACATGTGACAGCTCCTCTCATTTTTTTATCTTGTTCATTCATTAAATATTTATCTATATTTTTCAATTTTCTGTATTTTTTTCCATTTTTTCAAATCTCTCATATCGATATATATATGAAGTTTTAATTGTATTATTTTTTTATATTTATTTATTTATTTTTTTGTATTTTGGTTTCAATAAACTCAGATTTGAAATTTTTTATTTTAGATTTAATTTTCTTTTTTGCACAAATTTTATTTGTGCTTTTATAAATCTGATTCATTTGGCTAATGTTGGATGCAATTTAATTTTTTTTATCATGTAAGTTTGTTTTTCACATTTGGAGGTTATTGTCTTCCTTTATATAACTTTTCGTTGTTCTGGAATGAGTTTTTCTGTGGGTAGCAGATAAACTGAGTTTTTCGCTAAAATTCAGATTGCTCGAAGTATATTTCCATTATTCATTGTTTTCATCGAAAAAGTTCGGAGATATACTCTGGCAATTTTATTAGTTTCGTATATTTTATATACTTTTAAATTTTATAAATTTATTTGTATTTTTTAAATATAATTTTTATATTATTAATGAATATTTAATTTATATTCAATATATATATATATATATCCAAAATGATGCAGTTTTATAAATTTTGGTCAATCTGTAAATAAAATTTATGTAAAAATTGGATATTTTAATCAACTCATGAGACAATACATCTAGATTAATTTTGACTTGAATCTGATAAAATTTTAATTTTTTTTAGATGGGATTAAATCATGCGTCTCTTTTAGATTAAATTGGAATTGAATTTTTTCAAACCAATTCGAATCAAATTCTTGAATTTAAATCAAAATTGATAGATTTAATATAAATGCAAAATGTATTTTCAAAAAGATGTAGAACAATTTATATTTTTATTAAATAAATGAAAATGTAAACAAAATCTTAAAGAATTTTGACATCAAAGTTTCCAAATAATTAGTTAGTGACATAAAAAAATCTTCGTTGAAAGTATTATTATTTTTTATTTATACTTAAAAACTTATTAAGTATTCCAATTTGAATATACTTTAACAAACTTTCCGCATCTTTGATGTAAAATTTACGAGGGAATGTTATTTTGTGAATACAAAAATATAGGATTATTGTTGTTCAGAAATGTTTTTACTCACATGCTCACTTATATATATATATGAGTATTTACCAAAGTGGTGTGGGTCAGAAACTAAATACGGAAGTGGTGCTTTTGTTTGAAACCACTGACAGGTGATGCAGTTTCATCAGCGTGTTGGGGTTAGAAGGGTAAATTCTGATGAAACCGCTGGAGGGGACAACGATTTCAGACCTGAAACCGCTATTGTTGCCAGCGATTTCAGGTCTAAAACCGCTGTCCCCTCCAGCGGTTTTAATGAGAAAGATCCGCCCCCCTTCCCTCAGCATGCTTCAAAAAATTTTTTCTTCTCTCTATATAAATGTTGTCCGATCATTTTTGTTTTCTTTACAATAAAAAATTATAAACTCTTGTGCTTCAATTTTTCTTTATGTATTTGCAATTGTTTAAGTAAACAATATATTTATCTCGGATCAAGAATAATTTCTACAGTATTATTGTACAAGGTTAATAAATATTTATTAATTTTTTTATTTATAATTATACATGTTTAATTTTATATTAAATGTATAATAATTTTCATTTTATTTAATAAAATGCAAAAGTTAATCTAAATGCGCAACCAACAAGCTCGAAAGATCACAATTGTATAGCTAATGAAAAAAGATAATTTATTAATTCTATTGTATTAATTTTTTTGTTGTATATTGTAGATTTAGACAATCATTAGAAAAATAAAATGAATAATTGCTGTTATTATTATTATTATTATTATATATGAATAGTGTAATTGTGTTATAATATTTAAACAATATTATTAGTAGTTAATTATTTTTTTATTATTATCAATATTATTATTGTTTCTGTTATCGTCGTTGTCGTTGCTGCTTATGTTATTATCAATAATTTTATTATTATTATTATTATTATTATTATGGTTGCTGATATTATTACGACTATTATTGTTATTGTTATTATTTTTGTAATAATAATTGTGGCTATCTTAATTATTATTATTAAATATAACAAAAAATTAATAATTATTATTTAAAAAATTAAATTATATAAATTATTTAACGAAATATTTTAATATTTTTTCACATATAGGTAATTGAAAGATGTCAATATATATTGACTTTTATTTACACACCGGAGGAGAAATAAGTGTTAGAGCATCGGATTTTCAATATAATGTATCTGGTTCAAATGCCGTTACAAAAGAGAATGAGAGTTAAAAATAAGCCGACTCTTCCTGAATTGGTCCATAAAATTCACATGAACGATATGATTTCTAGAATAATTTACAAAAGTCCAATGTACAATCGCGGATCGTTATGTTGGACGTCTGTGGATTTGGTAGATGACGAAGACATAGATGTAATTTATGATAATTTGATGAGATATGATGATTACAACTTGGTGGAATTAATTATTGAAGTAGGTGAGGAGGGTGCAGGAGCTAGTCGATCTACTTATGGATAGGGATATCAATATATAAGTGAGGCATTGAAAAGAGAAAATATCGAGGTAGGTCATCAACAAATGTTTAATGAAATCGGTCCTAGTCAGCCTACACAATCATATAGTCTTTAAGATATTGAAATGTTCTCTCAATATAATTTTGGCAGAAATGCATTACAAAATTTAGACGAAAGTGCCCAGCCATGATCTTATAGCCACCAAAGAGATGATGTTTCCAGTCAGCCAAGACAGTATGTAACTCAACGGGATGGTGAATTACTTGAAACCCAGGTTAGTGTCAGTTTAAGACAAGCTCAATTATGCCGATCAGTTAGCCAGGTGCCTAATGCACGGGTAAGTCAACCCAGACGATCAATTAGTCGAAGGGTTGGTGATTTTTTTAGTAAATCACTTTTTGGAAATAGATCGAAAAGTCATTTTAGTGAGAAAAATTTTGTTGGGGGAGTAGTTGCAGAGCCAAGTCATGTTACAGAAGCTGATAGTCAGTGATGTTCGATTTCTCATATCCCATATACCAGTCGATGGCGTTCTATTTTTCATGTACTTGATGATAGTCAACGACGATCTATTTCTCATGTTCCACTTGATAGTTAATGCCATCCTATTTTTCTACATTCCTGATATCAATCAACAACCTTATGTTCAATAGGTTCCAGATATAGTGCTTAGTCAGCATGGGCAATCTTTTAATAGAAGAGATGTTGATTTACTTTGTGATAGCATTTTTGGCAACACTGAAAATATGGATGCAAGCGAGGAAACTGGCCATAATGCCAGCACTGCAGATTATGGAAATGAATCATCAATGGCTTTGGGAGAGGATGATGATTTTGAAGATGTTCCAATGTACAATGATTATGTATCGTCTAATTATGATGTAGAGGCTGAAACAGTTAACATGATTACAGATAGTGATGGCGAGGATTCTGATGACACCGAATATGGCAATCCATTAGCACCGATGCATCCAATAAAGGAGATAGGCGAGGCAAACTTTGTGTTTCCATCGGAGCATTACTCAGAAATAGATTTTGATGTAGCCTAAGTTAATATTTCTGAAGATGTTCACTTTACGATTTGGGATGGTGTGTCCGAGTTATCGACAGGCTTGGTTTCTCACAGTAAGGATGAAGTAAAGTATTGCATGAAAAAGTATTCAATAATGAGAAATGTGAATTTCAGATTTGTTGAATCTAAGCCAAATTATTGGATTGTGCGGTGCTCAATGGCTGATGATGGATGCAGATGGAGGTTAAGAGCAATCAGAAAAAGAAGCAATGCTTTTTGGACTGTGACAAGATTCAGAAGACCACATTCATATCTTGTTGGTAATGTATCAATGGATCATCAACAACTGAGCTTTCAAATTATTCATAATTGCATTATGGGCATGGTAAGTAAACAACCAACCCTACCTATTGATATTATTATTGAGGCTGTCAAGCAACAATTTAATTTTAAAATATCGTACCGCAAGGCTTGGTACGCGAAGATGAGAGCAATAGATTGTATATTTGGTGATTATGTTGAGTCCTATCAAAGGTTGTCGGGATTCTTGATTGCCTTACACACGTACAATCCCGAAATTATTTATGAGTTTGTGGTTCAACAAATGGAGGACCCAACAGTGAAGTAATTTCGATAGATTTTTTGGAGTTTTAAACCTGCCATAGATGGATTGGCTCATTGTAAGCTGGTTCTATTGATAGACGGTACGTTCTTGATTGGAAAATTTCAACAAACACTACTTATTATAAGCTTAGTTGATGGTAACATCATGCTATTTCTATTTGCCTTTACTGTTTTTGAGTTTGAAAATAAATCCAATTGGACTTGGTTTATGTCAATGCTTAGAAAGCATGTCACTCAATGTGTCGGGCTTACAGTAATATCGAATCGACATACTGGTATAATGGCTGTATTTCAGGATGAAAGGGGTGGGTGGAAGGAACCTCTATCCTTTCACAGGTTCTATTTGTGAAATTTCGTCAGCAACTATAACACGCACCATAGGAATGCAAAAATAAAAAATCTGCTTTACAAGGCTGGTAAGACAAAAAACTTGTTAATTTTTTTAATCAATTCTACTACATCAATGTAAACATATTTCTTACTTGTGTAGGTGCACAATTTTAAAGGCGTAAGTTTAAGCAGCTTATGGACAATATTAAAGAGCTCGACGAAGATTCATATAATTGGACAATGAGGATATCACTAGATCGTTGGATATTGTTCGAGAATGGTGGTTATCGATATGGGCACTTGACAATGAATATTGTTGAGAGTGTTAATATTGCTCTGAAAGGTGTTCGCATGATGCCAATTACTTCAATCATTGAACATATTTTAGCTCATTTGGTAAAATTTTACAATCAGCGGAGGGACATGTATATGGCCAAAATGGCACAAGGCTTGCGGTTCATACCTCGATGTGTCGAAATAATGACCAAGCATGCTAACAAGGCTTGAGGAAACATAGTGATAGAATACAATAATTGATACAAAGTGTTCAAGGTATTATCATGCAAAGCACCAGATATAAATGTTGAGCTCGAAACATATATAATGAGTCTTCAGAAAGCTGAATACGAGTGCAGTAAGTTTCAAGGTACAAAAATGCTTTGTTCACATGCAATTGCATGTTACATGCATATGAATCTTGATATGTACTATTTTGTAGATAACTGTTATACTATTGCGGAGGCATTCAAATGTTATGACGGGCAATTCAACCCAATGGGAAACAAAACATATTGGTCTGAGTATAAAGGGCCTAAATTGGTACCTGATATGGAGTTACAGAGAAAGAAAGGTCTCCCAAAAACAACCTACATGCGAAATGAGATGGATATAGGAGAAAAAGGGATCTATCAATTATTGCAGCAAGTGTAGTAATGTTGTAGTAATGTCAGACACAATGAAAAAATTTGCAGAAGTGATGTTGGATCATTGAGCCAATATTTTAAAGGTTGACAATTGCATAGATAATATAATTGTTATGTAATATTTAAATTATTAAAGTTTGTTGTTGAGTTTGCCAATTTATTGTATTTTTTTATTATCCAACTAAAGTATGTTTATATAAATAATCATTAATCAGAACAAAATGGTATTTAACTTAAAAACTATAATATTAAAATAAAATGCAATGACTTTATAAATTGATAACATAAATATCATATATAATTGCATCAAATAAAAACATAACCAATTAAATTATATTAATGACAAGTAACAGCAAAGTTAAAGCCTTCTACTGTGGTGCGATGTGCTATGTTTATCTGTTTGACTATCTTTATCATCAACATTTGGATATTGCGGCAATGGCATCACATCACTAAAACCTCCATTGTATAGTGGTTGGTCGAAAAAAGCCTGAGCACTTGCCAAATTTGGACCACTAAAAAGTTCATTGAAAAAATCATCATGTTCCAATGATTGGCCTATTTATGCAAATGGGTTCGACTCATATGTAAATGGCGGGCCCGTTTGCTCATAGGGCATGGACTTATATTGCACTGGTGGGCCCGTTTGGGCAAGCACATCATATTGATACTGGTCCCCTGAAGATAAACTGATATTTAAATCAATATTTAATCTTGATGGCCCCACTTCAAAGTCGTTACATCTCGATAGGCCTGCAGCAGTATCAAATAACTATTGTTGACTTACTGAAGACAAATTGAAAGAACTAGATGGGTCTTTAGGAAGATAAGGCCATTGCATCGGCTCGGGACCAGGTGGAATTGGTATAGTCTAAACAGGTTCACGTCTTTCACCTATTTCTCTCTTGCTTCGTATAGATTAACGAGGATCTTGAAAAGGATGGGTCATCAGAGGGATCTATCCAGTATCAGGAACGGGCTATCTGGGATAGTTAGTGGTCCATCTATCAATCGCACCAATAGCTCCTAATATACCCTCAGATGCCAAACGGATAACAACTTCTGCATTGGATGATAAACCAATGTCGTAGTGTTTGATTTATTCGGCATAATCAGCCTACATGCAAATAAATAAACATTTTAATAAATATCAATTTTATTATTTAAATAATTAAATAATTAGATTAAATCATACTGATGCACTAATGGGGGCTCCAATCTGGGTCATCCACCATCTTGTGCGTGATGTAAACCATTGCATATACCATGACCTTGGATGTAAAGGTGCATGAAGAGGAGGACCCATAAAAATGCGATTATGCCAAATATTCCACTCGTGAATAAAGCATGAAAATTTACCTTCCCAATTCTAATTCGTATGCCCTCTTAAATCGAACGAATGTACTACATCATCATACTGTAGGGGTTGTGAAATTGATTGGTCCATTCCAAATTGCCTCAAACATCGATCAGGGTGGTGCCACTTGATAATATGAAAACATACTAGTGGCACAACCAATGTCTAAATTGCATTTCCATTAGTACAAAACTGTGGTAGCAAATGCAGCACATTCTTGTAGGGCTCCCAAACCATTTGAAAATAAAAATAAAAATTTCATTGTCATATGCTAAGAAAATTTCCTCACTTTGTTATTAAATACTAAAATATTATGAAAAATTCTAATTAAACCTAGTCATCACATCGTAAGTCCAAATCAAGCCGGTCTTGAAAAATATCTTTACTGTTACTTTTACTTAGATCCAATTGGGATTGCCACATGATAAATATCAAGAATTCGCTGTCGGTGATTATATTTAAATGAACAATTTTAAATATTATATATATATATAATTAAAATGGACAAATTTTGCCCGTATTCATAAGGCATAAACTGATCGAGAATATATGGGTGGACAAATTCAAGCTGAATATGAGGTAGTCTTTCCCATGCCCACATTTATAATAATTGCAGGTAACCACCAAGTGAATTGGCTGTATCTTTGGTTGCACGACATAACTCTCTGTACAACCACGTGAGAACAACAGATTCCTAACTGTACTCCCTTACAACCTATAAATTTTCTAGCAGTGGCAGCCACATCAAATATATGTAATTATTTGATTGTCCTAGACATAATAAGCCACCAATACACCTAAGAATCCATGCCCGTGCACAACATTGTATCTGGTATTCATTTGCGTTGTCTGGCAAGATATTAAAATTTCTCCCCAACCATGATATTTTTACACTGTGTCCCCTGAATTTATTTTCTGGAGGAACCTAACCCAAAAGACGATCAAACCATATACGCCAATTGTGGTATAGATGTCCTGTCATAGGATGTCCACCGATGGGCAATCCGGTGAGTACAACAATATCTTGCAGTGATATCGTCACTTCGCCAGCGAAAATGTGAAAAGTGTGCATCTCTGGTTGCCATCACACCTATTTGTGATACTCTATAAAATCCTGCTAGTCTTAAATATAAAATTATTCGATCATCAATGTTTCTATAATGACTATTCACGGAGGCTTTGCGTGTTACCAACACATTATGTTCAGCCTGTGACAAAATTTTATATAGTATGATTATTATATACATAATTATATACCTACATTTAAGATATTTTAAGTGAGAAAATTTAATTACCTGTCCGTTCCAAATAGCATCCGCTTTATGTTTGCCTCCAAGCGTTAGTAGATCATTTATGATGAGTCCAAGATTAATGTATTCTTGATTTCTAAATTGATCCATCTTTTATTACCATATATGTAAATTCGATAATAAATATTATCTGTGCATTGTTAATATTTTGGTCATAAATAATTATTTGTATGTCTATATCAAGCAGTATTCCATATAATAATGCTTCATAAATTCACATAAATTAAAAATGAAATAAAAATATCACATGATTATCTATATAAATGTGATTCACAATTTTAAATAAATGATAAAAACTAAGACGAGTACTTTTTTACTATAATCGAAATGCATTTCTCTTATAAAATAACTGAAAAAAAATAAATAACCGAACCTACACATATTCCAACAATAGACAATGCATGCAATACATTATTATTTTATAATTGCAAATCAATTTAAAAATTATAACAATATTGATAATTAAATAAATATTTTATTTTATCTATATACATAAAAAAATTTAATAAATTATTTTCAATATTTAAATTTATTACACATCTGACATTTTTTTCACAACACAATATTAATTAACAAATTATAGCTACAAATTATATTTTAAAACAACTGCATACATAAAGTTATCATGACTAATACAATTAATTTTTTTAACTTTATTGATATTTCCATATAAATTAATAATTAATCACCAAAGTATATAATTACTTGCCTTTTTTTGCAAAATCCTGAATTTGCCAATATTTACATAAATATTTATAATATATTCAAATTTTACATGCAATACAGATCTGATCTTATTACTTCACGCGTCACGATTTAATTAATTGAATACAGCTGCAAATTAAATATTACCACGGTTAAAAATCGTGTTAAATTAATATTATAAAACGCAACTCGAAATTTTTTTAACACATCTAATGCAATTAATTTTTATAAATACAATGAATTTCTGTATTAATCAAATAATTACACCATATATATGTTTTAAAATTATTGCATAACTTGCTTTTTACGAATATCAATAAATTAACATATATATAATACAGGTCGATAATAAAATAACAACATTACAATTAAATTTTAATTTTAATCATACAACTAATTATTAAAATTAAAAATCACTTTATATGCCTTCATTTTTAACCTTCAATATAAAATTAACAACATAATGTAATTATAATAACATATTATAAAAAATATTCGTATTAAATATTTTTTAATTACAAATAATAACCAAATAACTATAATTACCCTACTTAATCTTTATTATTGAAATTTTTAAATTTAACTCCAATATAAACTAATTTTACTTACAATTATCTAACAATTAATTATTAAAATAAACAAAAACTACATTTCTCAGTTTAACTTATTAATTTAACATATTAACAACTTTTAATACATAATTATTTTTTACAACAACATTATAATTCTAAACTATAACAACAAATAATTTACAAAAAAAAAGAAAGGACGAAATAAACTTACTTGGAATCATAGAACAAGAGAGCTGTGAGAGCACCAAAATATTGATATTCAAAGATCGTCAAATGTGGGTTTCAAAGGGCAATTGCCCTTATAAAAGGCTTGAAATTTTTGTATTTCTCCTCGATGAACGTGATATGACCAAACACAGGTAACTTTTCAAGACTTTGCGGCGTCACGTGGACTAAAGGGGGGACAAAGTCTGCATGTCTGAAACCGCGATAGACTGCGGCAATTTTAGTGCTAAAATTACTACAGTCTGCAGTAATTTCAAACGTTGTAGATTTTTTCTCCCTTTTATGTTGGCTGATCGAATATGATGAAAGCGCACCACCTGTCAACAATTTCGAAAAAAACACCATTTCTATATTTAGTTTATGACCCATGCGACTTTGATAAATAGTTATTAAAATAAAATAACATTATGTTCGGCCTTGCTTGAAATGAATGAATTACATAAAATTTTATGAAATTCATTTGTAATTCCAAATATTTATGCTTGGAATGCAAAAAAAAAAAGGAATTGAATTCCACAAATTAAATTCCATGAAATTCGTTATACCTTCACCAAATTCTATCAAAATAGGTGAAATTTGCAAATAAATTCCTTATTTTTAAGGAGCCAAGTATTAAAAGACTATATATATATACTGTGTTTTTAACGCGTCTTTCACCATTTTTAGTCAATTTCTCAATTAAATATATATTTTGAACGATTCTTACTCTCTTGTTTCTCAAATTTTTAATCAAATTTACCTGATTCGTATTTTTCTTTTAGATTTTATAAATTAAATTTTTTGTATAAAATTAAAAAACCCTAATTTAATAAATTTGTTTATATTGATTGATTTATTGTTTAATTAATCATGAATTGGAATAGTTAATGTTTTATTTGGTATAATTTTTATAAATATTATTGATTTTTTTATATGTATTGAATTGAAGTTAATGATATTTAAGTAAATAAATTAAAAATGAATTTTTTTATTCATTTATTTCAAGTATAAAATTAAAAAATTTATTCTCAATTCTATACATTAATTATTTTATTCTAAGTATAAGAATTCATTTACAAATGAATTTCAGTAAATGAATTTCACAATTGCAATTCATTTGTTACTCCAAGAAAATTGGCAAATTATATTTCAAAAGCAATGAAAAAGGTAGTTGTGTGCCACGTCAGTCATCTTGACAATTACGAGCTTACGCAGCCGCCAATGTAATTAGAGCACAATGCCAATTCTAAAACCCTAAAATTAAAATTGCAAAATCTGATAAATGTTCTTCCGTTTCCAACCACTTCCACTTCCAAAATCTTATCTCTCCTTCTCTTTCGCTCTTTCACTGCCATTGCGTAACTTATCGCTCCCCAAATCCCACTACACCGGCAACCGCCGCCATGGTCAGTTTTCTTCTCTTCTTACCCTCCAAATGTCAAGCTCAACTCTTTTCTTTTCTTACCCACTCTTTGTCTCTATATGAGTTTTAGGCTAATCGAGGAGGAGGTAGCAGAGACCGATTGCGAAGAGATTTTGGTCCTTCTCGATTCGAAGATAGTACTAGTATGAGTAGTAATAAGCGAGGTAGTAGTAATCCACCGTCAAGGCATCTTTGGGTGGGAAATTTGTCTCACAGCATACTCGAAAGCGATTTGACCGATCAGTTTTTTCAGTTCGGGGATTTGGAAAGCGTAGCTTTTCAACCGGGGCGTAGCTATGCCTTTATAAATTTTAAAAAAGATGATGAGGCAATTGCCGCCTTCAAGGCCCTCCAGGGTTTTCCACTGGCTGGCAACCCGCTTAGGATTGAGTTTGCTAAGGCGGTTAGTTTTGCCTCTTTTTACTCTTCTTCTACTTTGTTTTTTCTTGTATATCTGTCTTTCACTATGTATTTGCTCCTTGAGTTTAATTTAATTAATTGTTTCTTAGCTAGAGTTGCAGCTTCATACCATCATGGGAACACTAGAGAACTTGAGCTTAAATATTTATTAATTAAAAAAGAACACAAGGATCTATATGTTTAATTCTAAATAAAGAAAAAAATCATTCATTTCCAGTAAGCAATACGTTATAAGATTCAATTTAATAAATCATATTTGAGCATTTATACTTGAAATTCCTCTTCAGATAATATATGGCCAAAACTTAAGAGTTGATGGATATCACCCAAAAGAAGTTCAATAATGCAGGGCTATTAATTATTCCCGCTAGTGGTCAATTTTCAATCTAACGCCAGTACTGGTGCATTTATCCACAGCATTCTATTCCATTGCTACAGCATTGTATTCATTATGGGGTAATCACTAGTAATATAAACTACTTGACTGGTATTTTTAATTTCCTTGCTAAGGCCTAAAGTGGTATATGGTATTATGCCCTTAAATAAGTGGAGTTTAATGAAGAAAAAGCTTGCAAGTCCACAGGATTGCCACTTGTGTCCTGGATTCGTTTTTAGAAACTCAGACAATCCAATTGAATAATAAAGAAATGGAAAAAATCATGTAAATTGATGCAAACTGTCTATTGCTGGAAAATGGAATACACATATGAATTATCTTGTTTAACAAAAATAGAAAAAAATCATAACTCTGTCATAGTTCTTAAACTTTCCAGAGATTATGGCTAACTAATAAAACAAGATATTGGCAGACAAACATTTGGGTTGAAGTGAAGTATTTTTACTTTCTATAGATTCATTTATCTTTTTACTTCAAAAATTAGCGTACTAAAAATTAATTCACTTAAGGAATATTAAAAATGAAAGCAATTTGTTTGTTGAAATGTTAATTGTTTTCCAAGTTTCCTTGGAGTGTTGCAGATCTCTAATATCCATGTGTCTAATTTTTTAGCATCTGTGTAGAGCCTTTGGCTGTAGTGAATTCAATCACTTCACTTCAAGCAATTAAGTTGATGATCAATGTTTGACTTAGTAACTATTGCATTTCATACATATTGTGCAATTATTCTTTTATTTATGAAAAAGAATGGAGAAAAGAAAAACTGCCAACCATTTGTCTTGCGGGTTAAAGATTATTCACAGCACTCATTTTACTCCATTGTCGAAGCCTCACATTTGACGCAAAGGAGGTATTGCAGATAAATATGATCAATCCAATTAGCATTACATAAGGTTTTATTATTTTCTGACTGGTATCCAACTATAAACATCTGCCCTTTCATTACCTACCATTAAATCTAGCAGGCCTTTAGGCCAAATAAACAGCCACAGCAGTAGGGTTCTTGCGATGCAGGTAAATGAGCATAGTATTTTCCAGAACACTTAAATGCTTACATAATGCGAAAGATTATGAAGCTAGATTTTTGATGTAGCAGGACGTGGTGGAGCATGTGAATAGTACATGCCCAGAAAATAGTTTGCAAGGCTTTGTTGTGTCTTCAAATCCATCGTTCCCTCCAGATGTGTTCCCCAACTACTTTATTGACAGTGCTCAAGAAAATAGAAATATACTCTAGGAAATAAGATGATGAGGGGAGCAAATTCTCTTGACATGAGAACCAGGTCTTGTGCGAATCACTGTCATATCCAATTACATGTGAACTTTTTTAACTTGACAATCTTCATGTGCGTTTGGCATATTGAGACAGCTGTAATAACAAGATAATAACAAAAATCGTAGTCCATTTATCCTCATCGAATTGAAGTCTTTAACACATTAATGACTGCAGTGCAAATTATTGATAGCCATGCCTTGTATAACTGAATGCTAATGTGAATTTTTCTGGTCGGCATTAGCTAAAGTTTAAGAATTGCAAAGGTTATATACTTCATGATGTTAATTTTTGTGTATCATCCTTAAAGTAGGCCATTAATGTAGATTCAGATTTCCAACATACTCAACTTGGATTTTGAAGGGGTAAAACTACTCTTGAGTTACTTGTATGTAATATTCAACTTTTAGTGAACAGGATTAATTAACCTTTATCTTGAGTAGCTAAAGTAAAGGCTAGCCAAGTTTGAGTATAACAGTGTTCAATTTGTGTTGCTTCTGAGCTTAATTGAGTGTTCAATTTTTATATATTTTAAAATTACTTTCATTATATATCATATATAAAATAAAAAACTGATTTTGAGTGAGCTCGAGTGCACTGGAGTTTTAATTGAAATTAGTTTAAGTTTAATATACAATCAAACTTATTCAAGAGTGCTTTGCTGTTTCAAGTCAAATTTGCATATGAAAAGACCAAGTTTAAGTTGTGTTGAACTATTTTTTTAAATTTTTTTTTATGAACAAAGCCAAGAGTTCAATAGTCATTATATTGACTTGTCTTGGCTCAAGTTCAGCCATTCACATAAGACATGACTATTTTGCATTCTTATTGGAGAGTATAGAAAAGACAAATGTGAGTTGAAGTTGCAAATGGTCCTTTTCTTTTCTGTTTTGAAGAAACTTAGACAATTCTTGTCATTAAAAAGCATATTGGGCGTATAAATGTATTTTGCCATGGTTTGAAGATATTCTTTTTTCTCAAACCTATAGGTTCCCACAGTTTCTTGACTAATCCGCCATCAGTCAACTGTTCATCAAAAGCAATAGAAACTCCAGCAATTTTATTCTTTATATTAGTGCCAAGCATTGTAAGATCCTTCTCAAAAATGCTACATTTACAAGACTTTTGTCAGGGTTCACTTGCCAGTGGGAAATAAACTCTACTGAGATCTTGAAACATAGGGATTAATATCTATGCAGGAAGGTGAATGCTATGAGTCAACGAAAGGTCGTTGCTGCACAGAGGAGTTTTGCTTGTGCCTTAAGCTAATATGGAAAAAATAATGTCCTCATTTTCCGTAGTCTCCATTATTGGCGGAGGAATGCAATTTCTGTGCATATATTTATGTAAAGCCATGCTTGTGCACATGTGTGATATGAAATTAGGAACTCTTGGTTCATGGTCTGTTTGACATATGGTTTTTCTTTTAGTCGTCAAATAATTTTGGTGATTTGTCTTTTTTTACCATGGAGAGACAGGGCTGGACCAGGGATGTTTTGAGGCTTACTCCTGACTTATGGTGTTCAGTCAAATGGACCTTTTATTAGGTCATATGCTAGTTGGATGCATTGCTAATTAGAGATTGTAATTGTCTTTATTTAGTTTCCATTTTTCTGAGATGCTTGTGCACACCAATTGAAAAAGTTTCCTATTTGGCACTCAAAAAAGAAATGTGATTTTGCTTTGCTTCCCTAATTGTATGTTCGTAATCCAGTTCAAGTGATGACATTCTCTAAATAAAATTCTTTATTTTGCGTAAAAGTTCATTAGGTGTACAAGTGATAGTCTAGCTTTATTAGTAAATCTGTAAAGTCTGAAGTTCAAGCCTAGCTTGATGAACGATTCTGATAAGATGAAGCTTTCGCATTATGCATTTGCTTTATATCATTTTTAATTGGAAATTTAAATAAGTAATTAAAATGAGAATTGGTCTTCTCTCATCTAGTTGAGATTCTTAATCACAGGATAAGTCAACAGTACAATTGCGCAATGAAGATTACTTGCAAAGGCGAGATGAGCCACGCTCTGCATTAAGAGGATCCCCTTACTCACAAAGGGACACCAGAGCACATAATGCTAGTCCTGACCCTTTATATGGCGACAAATCCAAGATAAATGATAGAAGTGCAGAACCTAGTGAAGTGTTATGGATAGGTTTTCCAGCTTTACTGAAGGTTGATGAAATGATATTAAGAAAGGCATTTTCACCATTTGGTGAGATAGAAAAGATAACTGTATTTCCTGGTCGTAGTTATGCTTTTGTTCGGTTTAGGAATATAATGTCAGCTTGCAGGGCAAAAGAAACCCTTCAGGGAAAATTATTTGGAAATCCTCGGGTGCATATTTGTTTTGCCAGGAGTGAAGGTGGCTCATCATCAAATAGTGGAAGGACCCCTCTGTCTCCACATTTGAGATCAAATGGTCAATTAGGAGCTTCTGAGAACTTTCGGCAGGATAGAAATTTTGGAAGCCTGAACACAGAACCCAGCATCAGATCTCCTCGTTTCATGTCAAATTTGGATTCAGATTCTGATGTTTATGTCTTTAAGAGGAAGGGTACATTGTATCCTGGTGGAAGCAATACATTTGATAGCCGGAGATTTGGAGAAGAACTAGGACCACCTCCAGATTTCTATGAACGCCATGGCAGTCCTCTAAGAGAGAGGGATCCTCATTTTGATGAGTTTTCACAGAAACTTCCTCAAAAGGCTTCATTATTTGAAGAACCATGGGACTTGCCAGAGGATTCTTATCTCTTCCATGGAGCCAAGAAATTGAAAACTGGCTCCTTTCCTATTGACAAAGAGCTTCCAGAATATACTTTATCTGACTTAGGTCAGGAGAAACGTGCTTTTCCTCGAGCATTTTCTGATTTTCCACAACCTGAGGTCTTTGATAAGAAATATGGATATAAACATCCTGACCATCAAAACACTTTATCTCTTCCTCATGTGGAAAGAAGTGACAACTGGAAAGCATCTTATGATAATTTACAGAGTGTCCCTGGTTCTATGCTTTTGAATTCTGTTGAGAGGAAAAGATTCACTCCTGATGAACTATGGAAATGGGAAGGAACTATAGCAAAAGGCGGAACTCCTGTCTGTAATGCTCATGCTTTTCCTGTAGGAAAAGCTTTAGATATTATGCTGTAAGTAGTGAATATTCCTTCTGGCTTTCAGTTGGTCTGCATTAATATCTGAAAGAGATATGTTCCCTCTTTATTACTGCCCATCTTTGTTCATGATGTTATTCCAAGACACTTCCCTTTTTCTTTACTTGAATGCATTATTTTCTAATTATTTTGTTCTTCTTGCATGTCTTTTAGCCCATGAAAAGGTCCTATAAGGTGATTGGGGTATGAAGGCAATCTAATGCTCCCATTTGTTCTCATTACCATGGCATCTGACATAACATGTCTGATGAGTTGAACTGAAGCACATTATGCATTTAGTTAAAATATTTGTCTGCCCTGCAGTAATGTTTGGCTTTTGATCTACGAGGACCTGGTTGAATGATGATAGCATTGTCTGTAACTTGACCAAATTTGATTTAAGCCCTGAACTGTCTAATTTTTTATTGATCAATAAAATTCTTAATTGGGATGTTTTTGCTTGATTCTTTCATGGGATTTGCCAACTTTGAGATTGATGTTTCCCTGATAAAAGTTTTTCAGTTGAACATTCTGGTTCAAAGCATAAACCTTCTCAGATCCCTGTCAAACTTGAAGATTTGTAACTTCCAGAAGTTCATTTTAAGATCATATGCAAGGATGAGATTCCTCTAGACAGTTTATGGAAAAACCTACATAGATCTTTGTGAGGTGATCTTAGGTTTCATGACTATTAGTAATGACACAGCGTGACATGTACTCTGCTGCATTTATTTCCCTTCTTTTAGCTGGACTTGCATTCTGAATCATGGTTTAACTGCGATATTTATGCTCCAGGCCTGAACTTCTGGATTGCACTGCAAGGACTGGTCTAGACATGCTTGCAAAGCATTATTATCAAGCAGCTTCAGCTTGGGTTGTTTTCTTTGCTCCTGCTAGTGATGCTGACATTGGATATTACAATGAATTCATGCATTATCTTGAGGAGAAGCAGCGTGCTGCAGTTGCTAAATTGGATGATAAGACAACGTTATTTCTTGTACCCCCTTCTGATTTCTCGGAGAAGGTACTGAGAGTACCTGGGAAACTTTGTATTTCTGGTGTTATTTTAAGGTTAGAACTCCCTGGTGCAAATTTGGGGCCTCTTCACCATTCAAATGAAAAGCCAGATACAAATTTGTTATCCTTCCATGGAGATGCACCATACACAAAGCCATCCACACCTTCAGTTCATTTTTCTTCAATGGAATCTTTTACAAATTTGGGTAGAACAGGAGGTAATCCATCCTTATTGAGAGATGTGGCTACTTCAGATCCACCTGCAGCATATTCAGCTTCAGCCCATGCTGTTGGGAGAAAATCTGATTCTTACAATGAGAATAGGCATGATTATCCACTCCAGCAGCGGAATCCCATGCCTGGGCCCAATTTGTCTCCTCGCCATTTACAGAGTTCTATTTCTGGTATCAGAAGTGTATCATCGCAAGCACTGAATGCCTTGGTTGATCACTCGGTCATGCCAAGGGCAGTACCAGAGGATGGACTAGCTCATTATGCAGGTGGTATGTCAAGTAACCCATCATCTGGCAGTGGCAAACCATTCCTTGAGGAAAATAAACCTTCAGCTCCTTTATCTCTGCCTATTTCTGGTTTGCAACCCCAGCAACTTGCACAATTAGCGTCTTCTCTTCTTGGGCAACAGCGACAATCAGGGAGCAATCCAAATTCATCTGTGGCAGAAGATATTAGACAGAGAAACACCACAAATCAGTTAGAGAGTCAGATCAGAACAGCACAATCACATGGTTTACAGAGTAATCAGGTGGGTTCAGAGATTTCAACATCTCAGTTTGGTCAACTGCAACAATTGCAACAGCAACTGCACCACCAAGCATCTAATGTGCCAAAAGCAGCAGGTGGAGCTCTGGTTCAAAGAGAGGCTCATCAGGGTGCTCCAGGGAATCCTCAGATACAAAGCACCACCACTACGCTAGAAGAAGCAGATGGAGATCCGCAAAAACGTCTGCAAGCAACTCTACAGTTGGCAGCTGCTCTTCTTCAGCAGATCCAACAAGGAAAAGGAACTTGATCAGTACCCCTTTGTCCATATCTTGTTTCATCCTTTGTTGTGAGGTGGAGTGGACTATAATATGGCTAATCTTATGAGAATGGCACACAGTTTTCCAGCATGTATCAAAAGAGTATCACTATTGCATTTATAGGGGTTCACTAAATGCAGCTGCAGTAATTTGCTGTTTTACGTTTAGTGCCTGTGCAGTTCTTGTGCTGATTTTACAAAAGCGAGATAAAAGCCAATCTGACAGAATATGAGAATTTTAGATGTTTTCGGCTCATTGCTCTTTCATTATCTATTTGGTTGTCCGATTTTTTCTTGCCAGGAAAATTCTAAACCTCGAGGACTGTAGTCCTTAAAAATTTCACAGTACATTTGGTGAGTAAATTGATTGATTGCAAATAGAGAAAATTAAAAAGAAAATGTTTAGAGAAATTCAGTTCTTTTTTCTTTTCCTAATCTGAAAAATGAAAAATATCTCAAGGGGAAGGAGAAATCTTAGGGTGTGTTTACTTGGGTAAAAATTACTCTAATTTTTTAGAAAAAAATTTCAGTAGAACATGAAAAATAGAAATCATGTTTAAATTTGTAACACCCTTAACCCCACAAGGAGTATAAGGCCTACAACCAACGTCCGGCACCAGCACAAATTATTTACATATGAAATAGATTACATGTTAGTTACAACACAAAAAGAATATTCTACGTAGATACTACAAAATGGGCATTCTTCTTTGGCCATGCGGTTGTCCCCACCTAAAGGAACCTCCAAAACCTATATGGAGAGAGTAAACCGCCATGCTAAGCATAAAACTTAGTAAGGCAAAAAGAAATAAATAGACTATCTACAGTAACTAAAATGTTACTTATGAAATAGAAAAAGTATAAAAAACAACACAGTAAATAAATTTTTAGATGATATAATTAACTAATAAAATACTCACGATATTACCTTCGGATGAAATATTAAAAGCATACATCACCATTAATGCCACACTTAATCTAAGTATACAATAGGTATCTTCATGTTTTTCATTCAGAATAGCCTGCTATATTTACCATAGTTATCAAAACAAAAGAGGCCTTGCCTCACCAATATTCAACTGATTTCTTTAAATAGAAGAGACAGT
The DNA here is from genome assembly GCA_037975025.1 of Excoecaria agallocha. Taxonomy (NCBI): domain Eukaryota; kingdom Viridiplantae; phylum Streptophyta; class Magnoliopsida; order Malpighiales; family Euphorbiaceae; genus Excoecaria; species Excoecaria agallocha. The sequence continues at coordinate 46,416,547 of CM075807.1, read as the reverse complement.
CTCAATAGAAGACACCGAAGTCTCAAACAGGATAAAAGCAACTGCGACCCTTCTAAACATGCATATTTAGCCATCAATTAAACATTAGCAGGCTCTTTTTATCACAACTCAATGTTTCAAGCATTACGGACATATATTAACTCCGAAGCATCATATTTCAAATCTAATTAAATTAGTAAACACATTCATTTGAAATAACTTCACATAACCTTAAGATGTTTAAACCTTGATCCTTGGTGAATTAACAATCTTAATACATACTCAAATGTGCTGTAAATAAGCTCAAATAATCATATAAAATGCTTTAGGAACTTTGAACAGGTTTAGAAGAAGAAAATTCCATAGGAATTTCAAATAGATAGGGGTCACGGTGGTCACCAAATCCTGCCAGCCATGACCCGAGCAAAAAAAAAGGGTAGGGTACTATACGTCCAGAAGCATTGATCACGCTGGTAACCAATTCGTTCCAACTGTGACCCAATTGAACAAACAAGGGTCACGATTGGCACTAATTTGTGCACACCATGAGCCCTTTAAAATTAGCCAAATAACCATCTAGAAGCATTGGTCACGGTGGTAATCAATTCATTCCAGCTGTGACCCTCAACAGACTTAGAAAATCGCCCTACGATAGCTTCTCTGCTGAATGTGGCAAGGCTCATTTGACTAAGATATACTCAAAATTAGCTCAAATGGTCTCTAAACTTATGTTCCTCTATGTCTCTAGTTTCCAATGACATAAAAATTATGCAATTTGGATCTATATTGTAGGATTTATACCTAAAATACTATAAACTGGTCCAAAACAGGGCCAACAACAGACTTTAATATCTTAGGTCATTTTTTAGCATCCTAGGGGAAGAATTAGCTCTAGAGTTCTCTTGAAAGTTAAGGCATATGTCTTAATATTTGATGGGCACCAGAATTAATCAATTCCAAGGTCTATAGGCTTATGGCCAAAATATCTGAACTGGTTAAAGTGAACCAAAACCAAAGTCTTACCTAAATTTGATTTAATGCTTAAATTGGTTCATAAACTCATGGATTACTCATAATTAGACTATTTAACAAAGTCAAGAGATACCCCTTTAGAATTTTGGGCAAATAAAATTAGACAAAAAGCGAAAGGATACAACTTAAATTTTTGGGCAAAAGAATTTAAATAATATTAAAGGAATATCCATTGGGATTTTACGTGAAAAAAATATAAACAAAAAGTATCGGGATATCCCTTAAACATTGCAAGAAAACTTTCAATTATCGACAGAAAATTATTATTTTCTGTAGGCAAATAAGTTTACCGATAGAAATTGTAGTCGTAGGTGATATGGTTGTAGGTAAATTTACTGACAAAAATTTCCATAAGTAAATTTACCGACGGAAATTGGCTTTCCGTTTGGAAATTTATCGACCACCACAAAAAAATTGCGACGGAATATTCCGTCATTATTTCATCACTAAATACATTACATATTTTTAATTATTTTCATGGTACCAGGTCCAAGATCTCTTCCTAGCTATGCAAACTTAATATTAATAACAACAATATTTGCAAAAAAAAAAAAAAAAATCTGTTAGATATATCAGCCGTTTACAAGACAAATACGGCCACAACTAGAAAGAGCCATTTAACAAGCATCTAACCTTAATAGCACTACTGGTACAATTGTAATTAATAGCATGACCACCCCATGGCTTATATATGACAAATCACATTCAATTAAGTCATACATAAAATAGAAGGTAATGAGATTACCTTGGCCAAGGGGGCAAGGCACTTGGTCGTGTAACTAGCATTGGAAATCATTTTTTTTTTTTTGTAGTGGTGGACAATCAGCATTTTCTACTAATACACTGATGGAGACAGATATAATTTCTGAGAGCCAGGAATCAATATAGTCATAATAAAGAAATATTAATTGCATTTCTCATTGAATACTTGAGCCACTAAAAGGCTATATACATACAGTTGTGGAAACTAAAACAAACTCTTATGTTCTTCTAAGTATTTTAGGAAAACAAAATATACAAGTAACTACTTTAGGGGATAAAATATTAACGCAAGTCCTAAATAAACACAACTATACAATTCTCAACAAATAATACACAAGATAAGTTTTCCTTATTTTAACAGTAACAAAATTGCAAAGCTTACAACACAAGGACTTTGAATGCTAAACGGGGCAATTTAATGCATATGTAAGCTATTGCTATGCTAAAAGTATGTTGAGCCTTTATAAATGCTGCAGTTTTGTAGTTTTTAACACCAAACGTTATGCTATTAATCTAAATGAAACATGTGAGTTCATACGGCATAAACTAAAATGGGTTGAAGAGGGTTGATAACAAAGTACCCATACGTAGGCCTACTACCCTTATTCCTGTAATAGTATAAGTCCCATGACTGTCTAGCACAAAAAACCTTCTCTTCCAATCTGTTCTCAAACTAGAAGAACGTTTTAGTAAATATCCTTGTTTAATTCAACACTGCAACTTGAGACAATGCTCAAATTAAGTAAAATGCACAAAATCTATTTAATTATAATGATTTGCATATTCCCAACTAATCATTCACTAATGGACTATTTTAAATTATCAACTTGAACTTATTGCATAGCGTTACAAATTATATAATATGCAAAGGCAAATAGCTGTATTTTAGAATTTTAATTATAGGGATTATGCCAGCACGATTTAGAAATTAGGACAGTAATATTATTTTTACAATGAAAAAAGTGATAACATCAATAACAATAATAATAGTAATTTTTTTTCATTATCATACAAAATAAATTTTCATTTTCTAAACATTCTTAGAATTGGAAGACCAAAGCTTGCTTTTTGGCTTTCTTTCAGAACAAAGAAAACTCTCCATCAAGCAAATTAAGTGGTACTAAAATGAATCAAACTTAGATCGATCTGCATTCTCACCTGGTGAATAAATGGCTCCATCTGGCTAAATAAGTCATATCCCTAAATACAAATCGAGAATATCTTTTCAGCCAAACAAAGAGGAGCAATTAATAGATATAAAACAAAGGTGTGGTTATCTATTGGAAGATATAATACCAGTTTAAAATATCTTAGATGAGCGTCCATAATTGCATTAATAGATTACAAAAACTCATACTTCTTTTTTGCTTCAATACTCACAAGTGCATTAAGCTGAATTCCTTCAACCAAAGATGTTGGTAAGTTAAGAGCAAAAGAACATTTACTAGAGAAGCTGCAGGGGAATTCACAGATGCATACCAGATTAAAGCGACTTTTCTCAAAAGCTGGCCTTCTCACCAAAGAGAAGAGTCTTCTCGTCCTTGACCTTCACATTAGTGTGCTTTCAGTAACCATGAACTGTATCATACTTAAACATATAGGTCTACATTTCCATGTAACAGCACACCAATTAGTGATAAATATAGAATTAGTGAAAAAGGATGTGAGATTTAGCCTGGATATCACCATGTACTCAATAGAAATGAATGGATCGTTAACAGTGATGAGTTCAATGTCATTCCTCTGAAGTACGACTCTAGCAACCAAATGACCAATCCTTCCAAACCCAAAAAGGTTCAAAAATACAATTTATTATTCAAATCAGACAACATTTAACCAATCCAATAGCTAAAATTGCTCTCAGATCAGAAAACTAACATTGATACAGATCTTAATCTTCTTGTTACCAGCCATAAAAAGCAACAAATCAAAGCCAAATTAGCAAAATCTAAACCCAAATCATAACAGTAAAGAAAATGACGACTGAAATAAATCACATTACCTATTTGAAATTGAAACTGAGATTTATATTTTAGATTTGAGTGAGGGGCAAAAAACAAAAGAAATTTGTTGTGAGGAAGACGAAATGCTGAAGGAGATGCTATTAATTATATACACATACAGTGAAAAGTTAAAAATGAAGAACTAGAAGCAATGCACCAAGCCAAATGGCGGGGGACAACGACACGCAAACTACGATGGTGGCATAAGAACGGCATCGGTGACATGCGAACGACAGCAGATCAAATGGAAGGAAAATGAAAGAGAGAAGGGAAGATGTAGGCTGCAAAAGGAGAGGAGCAAAGAGAAATAGTTAAAATGTTACCAATCTAAAATTTTAGAGTTTTATTTAGATTAAGAGTTTTTTCCTTGCGGTGGAAACTAATTCCATAGGTAATTTCCCTATGGAATTGACAATTTTTTTGTTGAAAAATTCCTTATGGAATCATCAATTTTCGTTGAGAATTTTCCCACAGAATCGTCAATTTTCAACGCAAAATTCCCTACGAAATTGTCAAGTTCCGTTGATAATTTTCCAATAGAAAACTAATTTCGTAGGAATTTTTTTGCCTTTGAAAAATTCTTACGAAATTGTCTAGTTCTGTAAGGAAATTTCCTATGATTATTATTAGATTATTAATTAATTAATTTTTATATACAATTTACCTATGATTATTATTAGATTATTAATTAATTAATTTTGATGAATAGCAAAGGAGATACTCCTCTGACTTTTGGAAAAAAATATTGAGAGGAATAGTAAAAAGGTATCCCTTGAAGTTTTAGGAGAAAATATTTAAATCAAAAGCAAAAGAGTAACCCTTGCAAATTTAGGCGAAAAAACTAAGACTAAAAGCAAAAGGGTAAACCTTGATTTTTTAGCCAAAAAACAATTGATAAAAATAAAGGGTACCTTTGGAGTTTTGGATAAAAATATTTTAAAAAATTGTAAAGAGGGTACTCCTCTAATTTTTAACCAAAAATATTTATATGCATTGCATAGTTATGCCCCTTTGACTTTTGGGCAAAAAATTAAGAAGAATAGTAAAGGTGTACGCTTTGGAGTACAAGGCAAAAATATATTGACAAAATGCAAAGGGGTGTCGCTTGGCATTTTGGACTAAATATTTAGACAAAAAGATAAGAGAGAGACTTTTTAGTTTTTGGCAAAAGAACAAGGGACGTGGGCACGTGTAGATTCACAGGGAGGAGCCGTGGCCAAGTGATCTGATTCTCCAATTGCGCGAAGAATTTACGAACTTCCTATTTTAAGCAGAAAATACTTCCTATTTGATTTTCAGAGTTTAAGAAGGAATCCACATCTTCTCTTGCCTATAAATAGCAGTCCAAAACATAGAAGAAGGGGGTGGAATGGTCTCCAATCTTCAATTATCATTATCAAGCTTTTGAATTAGTTTTTAGAATTAAGCTTTCTTAGTTAGTTTTTTTTATTCGTTGTTTTTACAAGTTTTTCCAAAACATTGTTTTTTAGTTTTTAAGAATGTCTAGTGAGTAATTTTCTTTACTTTTGCTAAAGGATACTTGAATCCTTGACTTGTATTGACATGACTTGAGTTTGTTCTTAAATTTAAATACAAGTTGATTATTTCTTGGTTCTTAAAATAGTCTTGTCTTTTCTCAATATTAAATTGATTATTAACTTGATTAAGAGTTGGTTAATTAATTGGTTTAAGTTGATTAATGATTTGCATGCTCTTAGGTTGATTTAGTTGGATTAATACATGGTTATAATCTGAATAAGCTATAATTGTGTGTTAATTTGAGTAAGTTAAGATTAAGAAAAGGGTAACCAAGAATAGGTGAAAGTTAATTCTCTTGAGAAAGGTTTTAATAGACATCTAGGAGACGTAATTCAGTTCTTTATGCTAAGTATTTAATTGTTCTGAATAAGGGAGTTTAATACTTGGAATAATAATCTTGAATAAAGTTATTTGGGTCTACTAAATTGAATTTTCCATGATCACTTGTATGTTTTCTTTTAATTAAGTCATAGCAATACTTGTTAAGGTGGATAGTCCTTTAGTGAAAGTTGTTTTTATCATTGATTTTTATCTCATTCAATTTTCTTGCTTTCAAATAGATTTCTTATTTACTTTAGTTTTCTCAATTGTTTTAATTTAGTTTTCAAATCATCACAACTTTGGGATTTCTCTTCTCTCTTTACACACAAAATTGGTTTTGAAATTGAAATAACACACACAAGCACAAGTTTTCCTTGGGTTCAATATTTTGGGTCATAATCTTATTTTCCTATATTACTAGCCGATCTAGTACACTTGCTAGACACTGATCAAGTTTTTGGCGCCGTTGCCGGGGAAACATTGGCGTTTGTTTTCTTATTTTGATTTTAAAGTGATTTTGTGTGTGTTCTCTTCTCTTCTCTTCTCCATCTAATTTCTGATTTTTTTTATGTCAAGTGGTTTATGGTGAGAGACAACCCCATCTTACCATTAGACCCTGAAATTGAGAGGACATTTCATAGGATTAGAAGATTGAGAGACAACATGAATGATCCAGAAATTGAGCAACCTATGAATGACCCACCACCTAGGATCGAAGAGCAACATATACCCCACCAAGCTCCCGGAAATGGGTATAGACCTAGAACCATTAGGGATTATGCTATCCCTAGGTGGAATGAAGAGCATAGAACTATTAGGATTCCTCACCACCAACCCTTTGAGATTAAACCCGCTACCATAACTATGGTACAAAGAAACCAATTTTCGAGTTCAGACATAGAGGATCCCGCACAACACTTAGATATGCTCTTAGAAGTGAGCGATACTGTGCAAATTCCTAATGTATCAACTGATGCAATTAGGTTGAAACTCTTCCCATTCACCCTCATAGGAAAAGCTAGGGATTGGCTACAAATGCTACCAAATCAATCCATCCACTCTTGGCAACAAATGCAAGAGAAATTTCTTTGCAAGTTTTTCCCACCTACTAAGACCGCCCTCATTAGGAAACAAATTAGTGATTTTCAGTAGTTTTATGAGGAGCCATTCCATGAAGCTTGGAAAAGATTTAGGAGACTCTTGAAAAGTTGTCCTCATCATGAAGTTCATATTTTTCAATTAATGCATATTTTCTATGCAGGTGCTCATCCATCAACAAGATCCTTGTTAGACGCAGCTTCGAATGGAAGTTTCATGAATCAAATTTCCGAAGATACATTTTTACTCCTTGATGAGATGGCCACCAATGATGCTCAATGGGCAAGCTCTAGAGCAACTCAAAAGAAACAGGGAGTTCATAATATTGATGAAGTGGCTATGTTGAAAGCTCAATTAGAATTAATGGAAAAAAAATATTCAAAAGAAATAAATGAGCTTAAAGCTAAGAATGTCTCTATGCTATCTAATGAAGTTGATTCTTATGCAGGAATTTCGGGATCTATGGGAATGAAGAATGCTGAAAGTATGGTGGAAGAAGTCAATGCCTTGAATCCATATAGCAATACCTACAATGCGGGATAGAGAAGCCATCCAAACTTTTCATGGAGGGAAGGTAATCAAGGTTCTTCTTCTAACCCCAATCCTAGACCCCAATTCAACCACAATCAAGCTTCCAATAATCAACATCCATACCAAAACAAAGCTCCACCTCATTATCCAAATCAATATCCTTCACAAGTATACCACCAATCACCCGATTTTCAAAAACCTCAACCTCTCCCTCCTCAAGAAAAGAAATCTAATATTGAAGAAATGATTGCAAATTTTATGGCTTCCCAAAACTCCATTCTAGCTAGTCAAGATACTAGATGGAAATCGCAAGATATTTGGATGAGAAACCAAGAGGCATCCATTAGGAACTTAGAAAACCAAATGGGACAACTTGCTAGTTCTTTATCCAACCGGGCTCAAGGGACATTTCCATCTAATGTAGACCAAAACCCAAAGGAGGAAGCCAAAGCAATCACTTTAAGGAGTGGGAAAGAGTTAGAGAGGATTGAACTTGGTAAGAATTCTTCTAAAAAGGTGGAACCGACAACGGAGGTAAGTGTTTCTAATTCTGAAAAAATGAAAAAATGCCTCCTACAATTGAGAAGGGTAAAGGTAAAGAAAAGCTTGTATCCACTGTTCTTGATGAATCTCAATTGCCATTTCCGGCTCTAGCTAGGAAAGAGAAACAAAATGAACAATTAAGTAGATTTTTGGACATGTTTAAAAAGCTACATATAAACTTACTATTTGCTAAAGCTTTATTACACATACCTAAATATGCTAAATTCATGAAAGAATTGTGCTCTAATAAGAAAAAGCTAGAAGGCATAGGAACGGTTCAATTGTCCGGTAATTGTAGTGCTATATTGACCAATAAAATTTCTGAAAATTAGAAGATCCAGATAGTTTTACATTACCTTGTGAGTAGGAAGTAATTATGTTGGCAATGCTTTATGTGATTTGGGTGCAAGTATTAATTTGATGCCTTATTCGATTTGAAGGAAATTGAATTTAGGCGATTTAAAGGAAACCCGAATGACACTTCAATTGACGGATAGATCGGTAAAGAGGCCAAAATGAATCATCGTGGACCTATTGATAAAAGTAGGAAATTTCATATTTTCGGTGGATTTTGTGGTTATGGACATGAAAGAAGATAGAAAGGTGCCGTTAATTATGGGGAGGCCATTCTTGAACACACGCAAGAGCTTTAATAGATGTTCATGGACAAACGGTTACTTTAAGATTTAATGAGGAGAAAATGATTTTTAATGTAAACAAAATTTTAAAACACCCCTCATATGATTTTGAAGAATCCATTTATTTTGTTGATGAGGTTCAAGAATGTGCCAACACAAAGCAAGAGGAAATTATTTCTCAAAGATGAGCTTCAAAGTTGCTTAATGCATCCAAAGGAAACGGAAGAGTTAGATACAAAGGAGAAAAAGTTGATTACAAATTTTGGAAAAAGAGCATAGTGAGTTAGTGAAATGGAGGATGAACCATCCCCTCCTAAGGGAAATTCTGAACTTAAAACACTTCCATCTCATTTGAAATATGTATTTTTAAGTGATAATGCTAATCCGGTAATCATTTCATCTTTGTTGACAGATTTGAAGAAAAAATGCTCATTGGAGTACTCAAAGAGCATAAAGGAGCAATAGGTTGGGCAACATCCGACTTAAAAGGGATTAGCCCAAGCTATTGTACACATCGAATACCTATGGAAGACAATTTTAAACCCAGTGGTGCAACCTCAAAGAAGGCTCAACCCAACTATGCAAGAGGTAGTGAAAAAAGAGGTATTGAAACTGCTTGATGCAGGTATTATTTATCCTATCTCCGATAGTAAATTGGGTAAGTCCCGTTCAATGTGTATCTAAAAAGGGGGAATGACTGTAGTGATAAATGAAAACAATGAACTAATTCCTACAACGCACCGGTAACGGGATGGAGGGTATGTATTGATTATAGAAGGTTAAATAATGCCACTAGAAAAGACCACTTTCCATTGCCTTTTATTGACCAAATGTTAGAGAGATTAGCAGGAAATAAATTCTATTGCTTCTTAGATGGCTATTCGGGGTATATGCAAATACCTATAGCCCCGAAAGACCAAGAAAAGATCACATTCACATGTCCATATGGAACATGTTGCATATAGGAAAATGTCTTTTGGTCTTTGTAATGCACCGCTACATTTCAACGATGCATGATAGCCATATTTCATGACTTTATTGAAAAATTTATGGAAGTTTTCATGGATGATTTTACTATTTATGGTCATGATTTTGAATCTTGTTTGCATAATCTAGCATTAGTTTTAAAAAGGTGTCAAGAAACAAATTTGGTGCTTAATTGGAAAAAATGTCATTTCATGGTTAGAGAAAGCATTGTGTTAGGGCATATAATTTCTGAAAAAGGCATTGAGGTTGACAAAGCAAAAGTTGATGTAATAGAAAAATTACCTCCACCAACTAGTGTAAAAGGCATTAGGAGTTTCCTTGGTCATGCCGGGTTCTATCGTCGATTTATTAAGGATTTTTTTAAAATTGCCAAACCACTCTCTAATTTATTGCTTAAAGATGCTGCATTTGATTTTAATGTTGAGTGTATGCAGGCTTTTTAACCTATTAAAGCAAAAGTTAGTTGGTGTGCCGATCATTGCATCACCCGATTGGAGCTTACCATTTGAAATCATGTGTGATGCAAGTGATTATGCAGTTGGAGCAGTTTTAGGACAGCGAAAGGAGAAGATTTTCTACACCATCTACTATGCAAGTCATACACTCACCGGAGCCCAAGTGAATTACACCACTACGGAGAAGGAACTCTTAGCAATAGTCTTCTCATTTGAGAAATTTAGGTCTTACCTCTTAGGATCCAAAATTACGGTGTGGTCGGACCATGCCGCATTGAGACATCTTTTTGCAAAGAAGGATTCTAAGCGAAGACTTATCCGATGGGTGTTACTACTTCAAGAATTTGATATTGAAATCAAAGATAAGAAGGGAGCAAAAAATTTTGTGGCTGACCATCTATCTAGATTGGATCATGCCAGTATCGAAAAGGGAGAAATTTCTGACTTATTTCCCGATGAACTTATTTGTGCTTGTTACACCTATGAGAATTTAGTTCCATGGTACGCTAATATAGCTAATTTTCTTGCAGGTGGCTATCTTCCTAAAGAAATTACTTGGCAACAAAAGAAAAAGCTCTTAACGGATGCCAAATATTACCTTTGGGATGATCCATACCTCATTAAGATATGCCCGGATTAAATACTAAGAAGATGCGTACCGGAGTCGGAGCAAGAAGCGATCATGAACCAATGTCATGGAGGTAAAGTTGGAGGTCATCACGGACCAAATAGGACGGTTCAAAAGATACTCCAATCAGGTTTTTTCTGCCTACTCTATTTGAGGATGTAAGATCTTTTATATCTACATGTGATAAATGCCAACGAGTAGGAAATATATCCAAAAGAGATGAGATGCCTATGAACAATGTGCTAGAAGTGGAAATATTTGATGTTTGGGGCATTGATTTTATGAGACCTTTTCCAAATTCATTTGGGTTTGAATATATATTGGTAGCTGTGGATTATGTGAGTAAATGGGTAGAGGCAATAGCTACTAGACTTGTGATGCAGAAATTGTGCTGGAATTCATTCTTAAGAATATTTTCACTAGATTCGGAGCACCTAGAGTTATTATAAGTGATGGAGGCAAACACTTGTCAACCATCAATTTAAGACCTTACTTAAGAAATTTGGTGTTAATCACAAAATCACAACCCCATACCACCCTCAAGCCAATGGCCAAGTAGAAGTATCTAATAGGGAATTGAAGTCAATCTTAGAAAAAACAGTGAATAACTCTAGAAAAGATTGGTCTCTTAGGTTAGATGAGGCCTTATGGGCTTATCAAACTGCATTTAAAACTCCTATAGGTATGTCTCCAATTAGGATTGTTTTTGGAAAAGTATGTCACCTTCCGGTCGAAATAGAACATAAAGCATATTGGGCTACTAAATTTCTTAACTTTGATTTGAGAAATGCAGGAGAAAAAAGAAAATTGTAGCTCAATGAACTTGATGAAATTCGACAATGGTCATACACAAATGCTGCACTTTATAAAGAAAAGAACAAACGATGGCATGACAAGCATCTAAAGGTAAAAGATTTTGTCCCGGGAATGTTAGTGCTCCTTTATAATAGTCGTCTTCGTTTGTTTCCAGGAAAGCTGAAATCAAAGTGGCTTGGACCATATCAAGTGATGACAAGCAATAAACTTGGTGTAGTGACGATCAAAAGCTTAAAAGATGGACGTGAATTTACAGTCAATGGACATCGACTTAAACCATACCAAATCGGACAACAAGAGGTTGCTGAGGCAACCATGATTTTTAAAGATACTTAAAAATCGGTTTGGAGAGTCTAGCTGGAGACTCCAAAAAACCCAGAACTCTACCTTTCTATCTCTTTTATATTTTCAGTAAAAATTTGTGTTTTTGCATGTTTATGTGTTTAAGTGTTTTGATTTCTGCATGTTTGTATGTTTAAGTGTTTTGATTCATGAAAAGAATAAGTAAATCAAGGTTTTAAAATAGAGATACGTGCATTTAAACCAAGTGAATGGGTGTGTATTGAAAAAGATAGGCAGAAAACAGTACAGACACGTGACCACGTGTGGCTTTCCCTTTGCCATCACGTGGCCATGGGTTCCTAGAATAAGGAGTTCACAACATATACATGGCCACGGGTCTCCCTTGATGAAATTTCACGTGTCCACGCCCATGTCCTCTGTAGCAATTGCATCTTTACACGTGACCACGTGTAGTTCTTCATTGAACCTCACGTGGCCACACACCACACACTTATCTCACTTCACTTGCATACACGTGACCACGGGTTCTTTCTTCTTGGACTCTCACATGGCCACGCATAACACACATACCACACTTCACTTGCACACACGTGACCACGGGTCTTCCCTCACTCAAATTCACGTAGCCATGCCAAAATTCACTGCTCATTTTATGTTGCCACACGTGACCACGTGCATATCCCTCACTACAATTCGCGTGGCCACGTCCCAAGCCCCTCCTTTATAAAACTTCACGATTCTTTCTTCACTTCTTCTCTTCATTTTCATTTTGCATTTCACTCTCTTCGTGCCCACGCCTCACCATCACAAAATTAACCCGTGACCACGGGATTTTCACTCATCACCGATCATTACCATCTCCATTTACCTTCTCTTTCATCTTTCTCTCTCTCCTACACAGAATTTCTTCCTTCTCCACATTTTCTTCAATTTTTTTTTTGGTTTTTCACTACTCCCACACACCACCTCTAATTTGTGCTGAAATTTTAGTGAAATCTCACTAGCAAGTAAGTATTTACTCCCATTACTCTTTAATTTGTTGGCTTAACATCCATGGATTGTAATTTGTACTAATTTTTCATAAATGTTAAGTTTTTAGGTTATTTTGTATTTAACAAATTTGGGTTGCATGTTAATTCTTTTTGATTCTTTGGATAAATATGAGTATTATATGCATGATATAGATGCTTGGCATGTAATTGGGTAGTAAACAATCTTTGTTATGCTTTGGAAATTAATGCTCAAATGTATGCTAATAACATGCTTGATAAAATGCCTCAATGAGTTTTTGCTTTAGAAATATTGAACTTTCACATTTGGGTAGCATGTTTATAATGTGCATGGCTGCATTATGATGTAATTCACTTCATCAAGGATTGTTTCATAGTATTATTCATGCATGATAGGCATTATGTTTAACATAGTTTGTTTTGTGCTCCAATTTTTGAACATCTTTTATGCCTATCATTTTGATCTCCACACAAGCTATCCACATTGCTCATTACATCAAAGAGTAGTTTAATTCATTCAATACATGCTCCCTATGTTTACACTTTAGTCGGTTTTGGGTTATAAATACTTACATTATGTTTTTCTTTCTTTGTAGTGGCACCTCGAAGGACTAAGTATCCGGATGTGGCATGTTCTTCCGGGGTACGAATTCCATCATATGTAGACAAGGCAAAGATTAACAAATTTGATTATTTCAGCAAGTGCAATTATGTCCAGCCAGCTTATTTAAGTCATTTATTCCTCAACATCCCGGCTGAAAGTCTGTGGGATCAAGAGATAGAGCCATTGATCCAAAACATTGGATGGGGGAGTTTCATTGGGAAAAAGCCGAAAGTCTATCCGGATATGGCAAGGGATTTCTTATACTCCTTTGAATGCTATTTTAAGGGAGATGACGATGACGGCACAGTGGGTTTTAAGTTGGGTAAGAGAGGATATTCTTTAACTTTTAGTCAATTCTCTGAAATTCTGGGATTTGTGCCAAATGCCCCTACTGAACTGGAGAATGCTTCGCCTATGGAGAATTGGGAAAGGATTAAGGATCTTGAATTGGATGAACCATGCGTAGGGGGACAATGCAAGGTCCATGCTTTAAGGACTCATGCATTGAGGATCATTCATCGGTTTCTTACAAAGAGTATGTACAACAATTTGAAGAATGCAAGTACCATTAGTGTCTCTCAAGCCATGGTTCTTCGCTGTATGATGGACGGAATACAAATAAATGGAGCAAGAATTATAGCTTCCCAAATTAAGGACTTGCAGAAAATGCCAGGGAACATGGATAAAATTTCAATAGGATGGATAGTTACGGTTCTAGCTTCTGCAGTTGAGCATCCGGTTTATGGCGAACCACTTAAAGGAGATTTGCCTTGTGTGGATAATACAATGCTGAAACGAATGAAAATTTTGATTCCTAAGCCTCGTGGTCATTGGGCAACTCGGGAGGAGTATTTAAGAGAGAATAATATTCGGTTTGAGGAGCAGCAAGAGGAGCAACAAGAGGAGCAGTAAGAGGAACCGAATGAGGAATATATTGCTACAGTGGTACCTTCCCCAATTAATGAGCCTACAACACCAGAATGGGAAGCACCATTTAATCAACTAAGTGGACGGATGGATGCGCAACAAATGAGACTCGATCAAATTCAAGGGAGATTAGATATACTTCGCGATACGGTCATGGAAGGAAATCGGAGAGTTGAGCATTTTATTCATCATTTTTGGCAGAGGTTTCCTCCACCACCACCGCCACCATAGATCATTTGCTGTGGGCAGCAATGTTTTGAGGAGGGGATAGCCTCCTTTCAGGAAGTTTTTCTTCAACTTTATTTTTCTTTTTCATGAATCAAAATTTTGTTATTTTGTGTTTTGTTTTGTTTTCTTTTATTGTGTTTTTGTTTTGTTTGAGTTTGTAAAACGTATTAAAGACTTATGTAGTTCACCTTTTCATTTAATTTGCATGAAAACTTAGTTTGCCCTAGTTAACTTCAAAATTTGAACACTTTGAACTTGGATATGGAGTATGCATGTTTTGGACCTTTGCTTAGCAAGAGAACATTTATGTTGTTTAATATGTCTTTGGATGGATTAATCTTCAACTTGATAAATATTTATTAGTTTCTAAATTCTTAAAAGCACTTAGACCAGTTTTTAACTTAGAAAAAACTCAATGCAATGAAGTAGTGAAGTAAGAAAATTTAGAACACTAGAACCTTCCTCATCACCCTTCAAAGCATATGAACAACTCAAGCATCTTAGAAAATGATCTAGGCAACAATTTTCTTGATAAACTCTTTTAAAAGACTTGTGTCCTACCTTGATAAATCTATCCTTTGTTAAGCCATTTTGAGCCTATAAGGGTATGCTTAAGGCGTACCATTAATATTTTCTTGTTACACCTAATATTTTAACCATATAATCCAAAAAGCTTTTATCTCACCCTATGGAATTAGCCACTTTAGGATTAAATGGATGCATGAAAAGAATAAAGTTTTATTGGGTGTAGTAAGAAAGTTTCAAAGTTATTGATGAAGTCAAATGAAAATAGACCTTGTATTACCTTGATGTTAGCTTGTGAATGCTAGTTCAATAAAAAGAAAAAGAAGAGAGAAAGAAAAGAAAAGAAAAAGAATGTTTGAAAAATAAAAAGAAGAAAAAGAAAGAAAAAGAGAATTAGCAAATATGAAAAAAAAGATAAGTGTGGGGTAGTACAAGGAAAAATAAAAAATAATGACTTCTTGGTGAAGGAGCATAAAGAAAAGTTTGGAATCAAGGCAAGGATGAGCTGAATTTGTATTGTTTAAGTTATTGGGGTTTTTGTAATTTATTTGGTCTTAGAGTGGCTATATTCATTTTGATTATCTTTTATCCATTCTTTGATAAACATACTCTTAGCCCCATTACAACCTTTGTAAGACCTATGTGATTTTAAGTTTGATTTGAGTTGTTTAGCGTAGATGACCTTCGGGTTCCGGTGCTAAAGGAGAGGCCTATTGTGTTTTCTAGAGTTTCAAGCACGAAACCGATTGTATGCTTATGCATTCATATATTCTATACTTCATTGATAAGTTGTATTGATATTTGGATTTTGAAAATACTTAAAATGTTTTGGTCTTGCACACACTCAAGGAAACTAGTTTATATTCTCTTGTTGAAGTTAATCTATTTAGAGTTTATGTTGAGTGTTTTTGTTAAAATGCTAAGCTTGGGTTTGAAATTGCATGACTTTGTTCAAGTTTGATGGTTTTGAAGGTGGGTTTGTTCTAATTTGCTTGAGGACAAGCAAGGTTTAAGTGTGGGGTATTTGATAAGTGTGAAATATATATAGATTTTAATATGTTTTTAGTTAAATTATTTAGTTGTTTTAGTTTTATTTAGGTTAATTTAGAGTTAATTTGTAATATTTATGATTTTAAGATTAATTCTGTGTTTTGGTTGATTTTCAGGATTAATTTGACATAAAAGAGCTTAAAGTGTAAAAAGGGCAAAATTTAGGGCCAAAATTGCAAATAGGAAGAATTGATGCAAGACAAGTTGACGTCCAGTCCAGAGCCCTGAGATATGACCACGTGAATTGTTGAAGAGCTTCACACGTGGCCATGTGAAGAACAAAAGAGGAGAGGACGTGGCCATGTAAAGAAAAGAGAAGAAAGAAGAAAGGAGGACCCGTGGCCGTGTGAAGGAAGAATGAAGGAAATTGTGAAGACACGTGACCACGTGGATTCCTAGTGAAGGACCACACGTGGCCACGTGTGGAAGAAGAAGAACAAGGGACGTGGGCACGTGTAGATTCACAGGGAGGAGCCGTGGCCACGTGATCTGATTCTCTAATTGCGCGAAGGATTTACGAACTTCCTATTTTGAGCAGAAAATACTTCCTATTTGATTTTCAGAGTTTAAGAAGGAATCCACATCTTCTCTTGCCTATAAATAGCAGTCCAAAACACAGAAGAAGGGGGTGGAATGGTCTCCAATCTTCAATTATCATTATCAAGCTTTTGAATTAGTTTTTAGAATTAAGCTTTCTTAGTTAGTTTTTTTTATTCGTTGTTTTTACAAGTTTTTCCAAAACATTGTTTTTTAGTTTTTAAGAATGTCTAGTGAGTAATTTTCTTTACTTTTGCTAAAGGATACTTGAATCCTTGACTTGTATTGACATGACTTGAGTTTGTTCTTAAATTTAAATACAAGTTGATTATTTCTTGGTTCTTAAAATAGTCTTGTCTTTTCTCAATATTAAATTAATTATTAACTTGATTAAGAGTTGGTTAATTAATTGGTTTAAGTTGATTAATGATTTGCATGCTCTTAGGTTGATTTAGTTGGATTAATACATGGTTATAATATGAATAAGCTATAATTGTGTGTTAATTTGAGTAAGTTAAGATTAAGAAAAGGGTAACCAAGAATAGGTGAAAGTTAATTCTCTTGAGAAAGGTTTTAATAGACATCTAGGAGACGTAATTCAGTTCTTTATGCTAAGTATTGAATTGTTCTGAATAAGGGAGTTTAATACTTGGAATAATAATCTTGAATAAAGTTATTTGGGTCTACTAAATTGAATTTTCCATGATCACTTGTATGTTTTCTTTTAATTAAGTCATAGAAATACTTGTTAAGGTGGATAGTCCTTTAGTGAAAGTTGTTTTTATCATTGATTTTTATCTCATTCAATTTTCTTGCTTTCAAATAGATTTCTTATTTACTTTAGTTTTCTCAATTTTTTTAATTTAGTTTTCAAATCATCACAACTTTGGGATTTCTCTTCTCTCTTTACACACAAAATTGGTTTTGAAATTGAAATAACACACACAAGCACAAGTTTCCCTTGGGTTTAATATTTTGGGTCATAATCTTATTTTCCTATATTACTAGCCGATCTAGTACACTTGCTAGACACCGGTCAGTAGTCAAGGGCTACAGATATCCAACTAATACTAAGAATGGGAATGAAGTTCCTAAGAATGAAAATGGTATAATGAAATCGACATTTTAAATATTCAAATAAATTCTATGGCTATAAGTTTATTATATTGCTCTTTAGATTTAAATGAATTTAACATAATTTCATCTTGCAATACAACTAAGGAAATTCAGGACAAAATTGTGGCAACTTATGAAGGAATAACACAAGTCAAAGATTCACGGTTGTATGTATTAATGTGTGATTATGAATCATTGAAAATGAAACTAGATGAAACCATTTCTAAAATGAGTTACAGGTTCATCAAGATAACTAGTTCAATGAAGGGGCTTGGAAAAATTATGGGTAAAGAGGAACAAATCCAAAATTGATCATATCATTAAACTCGAATTGGAGAGAAAAAAGTTATTGTTCTCCTTGATAGGGATTTGCGTAATTTTTCCTATGATAATCTCATTGGATCCTTACTATCCTACGAGCTTGTTATGTAGAGTTAAGAAAATAAAAAAGGAGTTTCCTTGGCTGCTAATTTTGGAGAAAATACATCTGATGAAGAACTAGCTATGATTACAAGAAAATTTTGTAAGTTTTACAAAAGAGAAATGAAACATGATAAATTTCCAAGAAAGGTATGTAACTACAAAGCTGCAAATTCTTAATTAAATTTTGGTGATATGACCTATTATCATTGCAATAAATCTGGACATATCAAGTCCAAATGTCCACTCTTAAAAAAAAGGATAAGAAATTCAAAAAGAAAGCAATGGTAACAACCTGGAGCAACAATGATGATTTAAGTGAAAATTCTAAATATGAACAAAGATCAAAGGATGCTGGATTGATGGCTATTTCGGATGAAGAAACTAAACAAAATTTTGAGCTGATTAATCTTAATGAAATCAAAACTGATGAAGACAAACATAAAGTAAGTGATTCTGATTTTAATAATCTTGAGGTGCTAAATAAAATCTTTGAGGAATATGCATGAAGTATGATAAATTAAAGAAAAGAAATGATGATATTTTAGATATTTATCATGCTCTTAAACAAGATCATTTGAGCTTACAAGAATTGCATGAAAATCTAAAAAGAAATGTTGAAAAGATGTTGCATTATTCTCATGGTGAACAAAAAAGTTATCTTGAATTGCTTAAAGATGTTAATAATCTTGAAAATGAACTTAGTATTAAGACATTTGATTGTTTGGAACTTGAGATAAAAGTTACTAAAGCTGATAATGTCATTGAAAATATGACAAAAGATAAAGAGAAAGGTAAAGAAGAAAACACCAAAGAAGCTGATAATGTATTTACTCATTCATCTAAAATTTCATGCACTTTTTGTGGTGAAAATGGACATATTTCAAAGAACTGTTTTTATAAGAAAAAGGGAAAAGCAAAAGAAGGAGATGGTAAAGGAACAATTGTTGGAAAATTTAACCCTCAAGGACCTAAAATGAACTGGGTACCTAAGAAGAAATAATTATCTTGCAGGTTTCTCTTAAGAGCAATGAGAACAACAAATGGTATTTTGATAGTGGTTGCTCAAGACACATGATGTTGGTTAATCTACTTATTTTTAGTTAATTTTGTAATTAAGGGTAGAATAGTATTTTACCGTATATACTAGTTGTATTTATATAAACCTATTTGTATTATTCTTTTAGGGTAATTTTGAGATAATAAAGAAAATCTCGTTCCACAAAATTCTTCATGGTATCAGAGCTACTGCCGTTTCGAAGGTCGAGTTAACTCCCTTTCGCAGTTGATTGTTTTCGGTCACCATTTTTTGGCAAGTATAGAAGGTCGCATTTCAGCCCTTCTCTTTCGACACCGCCCCCACAGGAGGGAAGCCCAGACGGTTTCCGTCCATTGCCCAAATTTTTGACGTCATCCAATCACGCTCGTGTGTACACGCGCCGCTACAGTGTTTCAGATCTTCCTCAACTCGTTGGCGCATGAGGCGCATGCCATGTCTTTCGATCACTTTTTGCCGTCGTTTCTTCCTTCGTCCACCTCGTCGGCCTTTTTCTGACACCGATGGATTGGTTTCTGATGACTTTCGACACCTTGGTTTTCTGGGTCCCACACTATAGGTTCTGTAACTGTGTTTTTTAGGTTCTCTCTTCTGCTGTTAGGCTGATTCTTTACTATTTGGGTGTTTCTTGCCTTTCAATTGTTATTTGTCATTATGTCAGATACTAAAAACACTAATATGGAAGCAGAAAAATATTATTCTATTAAAGACAGTCCATATTCTCAAATTAGTCCTATTAAACTAGATGGGAGCAGTACTTATTTAGCTTGGTCTAGGTCATGCTTATTGTCTATCAAGGCTAGAAGATTTCAGGGTTATATTAATGGAAGTAAAAAATCACCACCGGTCACTGATCCTACTTTTAGTCAATGGGACTCTGATAACTCATTGGTTATGTCTTGGCTTTTGAATTCTATGCATCCTAAGATCTCCAGACAATATTTACTGCTTGACACTGCAGAGAAGATATGGAAAACTGCAAAAACAACCTATTCTCGAATGGGAAATGATGCTCGGATCTTTGAACTTCGAAACAAAATTCATAGCACAAAACAAGGTGAGCTTACTGTTTCAGATTATTTTTCTTAGTTGGGTAGTTTATGGCAGGAATTGGATTATTGCACAAATTGGGGGCTTACACAAATTGCCTCTTTATCTGGAAATCGATAGTTTGTTACTCTCATTGATTTTTGTACTAGAATGACATAGGTATATTTAATTAAGGCAAAAAGTGATGTTTTCTCCTGTTTTCAATCTTTTCATAAAATGGTTCACACCCAGTTTGATGCTAAAATAAAAGTTTTGAGAACTGACAATGGGAAAGAGTATATGGATGGTAAGTTTGGTAATTATTTGGAGTCTCATGGGATTGTCCATCAAACTAGTTGTCCTTATACTAGTGCTCAAAATGGTGTAGCTGAAAGAAAAAATAGGCATTTGTTAGAAGTTGCTAGATCCCTTATGTTTACGATGAATGTTCCAAAACCATATTGGGGGGATGCTATACTAATGTCTATCTATCTTATGAATAGAATGCCTCTTAAAGCTCTCAACTTTAGAACTCCTTTAGAAGTCTTAACTGGAAAAAATTAGTATACTGTTCCACCAAAGATTTTTGGGTGTGTTTGCTTTGCTCATACTAGGAATGTTGGGTAGTTAGATCCGAGGGTACTGAGATGTGTGTTCATTAGGTATTCTCCAACTCAAAAGGGATATAAGTGCTATCACCCTCCATTTAGAAAATTTTATATCAGTATGGATGTTACTTTTCGAGAGTCGGAATCTTATTTTGGCATTACACAATCACCTCTTCAGGGGGAGAGTAGTGAAGAAGTGGTGATGAATGTACCTGTAGTACCTCATGATCTTGTTCAAGGGGAGAATGAAGGGATTATGATTCAGGAGCAGAATGTTGATGTTCAGGGGGAGCAAAATGTTGTTAGTCATTTAGATAGACCTAATTTGTTGAGATACTCAAGGAAGAATAGGTCTGAAGAAGCTATCATGCATTCTACACTGCCAGAATCCTCAGGTGAGTTATCTTTTGACCCTGATTTATCTTCTGACCCTAATTTAAATTTGCTCATTGCTCAAAGAAAAGGAGTCAAGTCATGTACAAAAGATTCTATTTCTAGCTTTGTCTCTTATGATTCTCTGTCTCCCTCCTATAAAGCCTTTGCCTTGTCTCTTTCCTCTATGTCTATTCTACAGGATTGGAGGGAAGCTATCACGGATCCAAAGTGGAGAGAAGCTATAATAGAAGATATGAAAGCTCTCTCTAAAAATGAAACTTGGGAATTAGTTGACTTTATATATAAGAAGTTAGTTGGTTGTAAGTGGGTGTTCACAATAAAACACAAAGCTGATGGTTTAATTGAAAGATTCAAAGCCAGATTAGTGGCAAAGGGATTCACTCAGACTTATGGAGTTGACTATCAGGAGACATTTGCCCCTATTGCAAAAATGAATACAATCAGAATCTTGCTATCCTGTGCAGCTAACTTGGATTGGGATTTACAGCAATTTGATGTGAAAAATGCATTTCTCCATAGGAACCTGAAAGAAGAGGTTTATATGGAGATTTCTCTTGATTTTGATGATGAAAGAACTTAAGAAAAGGTGTGCAAACTGAAGAAAGCCTTGTATGGGTTGAAACAATCTCCGAGAATTTGGTTTGACAGATTCAGTAAAGCCATGATTTCTTTTGGTTACCAACAGAGTAATGCTGATCATACCCTCTTTATGAGACACTCCAAGGGTAAGATCACTCTTCTCATTGTTTATGTTGATGACAGGAGATGATAAAGAAGAAATGGGTCGGCTGAAGAAACTCTTAGCTCAAGAGTTTGAGATCAAGGATCTTGGAAAGTTACAATATTTCTTGGAAATTGAAGTTTCCAGATCAACCAAAGGAATCTTCATTTCTCAGAAAAAATACATCCTGGATCTTTTGGATGAAACTGGTATGCTGGAATGCAAACCAACAAACACACCCATTGAGAGTAACCATAGGTTGCAAGCAAGAACTGAAGACTCAGTTGATAAAGGCAGATATCAAAGATTGGTGGATAGACTTATCTATCTATCTCACACCAGACCAGACATTGCTTATGCAGTTAGCTTGGTGAGTCAGTTTATGCATGATCCTAAGGAACCTCATCAAGAGGCTATTTTTTGCATTTTACGGTATTTAAAATCATCCCCTGGAAAAGGTCTTCTTTTTTTAAGAAAATGATCATCTTCGAATTGAAGCCTTCACAGATGCAGATTGGGCTGGATCTCTAAATGACAGAAGATCCACCTATGGTTATTGTACATTTGTGGGAGGTAATTTAGTCACTTGAAGAAGTAAGAAACAGAGTGTAGTTGCAAGATCTAGTGCAGAAGCAGAATACAGAGCTATGGCTCAAGGTATTTGTGAGTTGTTATGGTTGCAGAAGTTGTTAGCAAAGTTGAAGTTGGCTGGAAAAGATAGGCTATTTTTGTATTGTGATAACAAAGTTGCAATCAGTATTGCTCATAATCCTATTCAACATGACAGGACAAAGCATATCGAAATTGATCGACACATCATCAAAGAGAAATTATCTGATGGTGTCTTGAGCTTGTTTCATGTAACGTCAGACAAACAGCTGGCTGATATTTTCACAAAAGGACTCAATAGTCAAGCCTTCCATACCATACTCTGCAAGTTGGGCATGTGTAATATTTTTGCACCAACTTGAGGGGGAGTGTTGGTTAATCTACTTATTTTTAGTTAATTTTTTAATTAAGGGTAGAATAGTATTTTACCGTATATACTAGTTGTATCTATATAAACCTATTTGTATTATTCTTTTAGGGTAATTTTGAGATAATAAAGAAAATATCGTTCCACAAAATTCTTCACATGACATGGGAAAAAAAGTTTTTTAAACTCTCTATGATAAATAGAGGGACTGCCAGTTTTTGTGACAAAAATAAAGGCAGAATAATTGGAGTTGGAACCTTTAGAACCAAACTATGTATTAAAGATGTTTCACTTGTAAAAGGACTGAAATACAATCTTTTAAGTGTAACCTCATTATGTGATAAAAATCAAAGAGTTATCTTTGAAATAAAGAGTTGCAAAGTTGAAGGTGCAATTTCAGGTAACACTATTTTGACTGGTTATAGAGCTAGAAATATTTATCAAGTAAGTTTGGATGATAATTGATGTGATAAATCAACCTGCTTAATTTCAAATGATAATCTACATTGGTTATGACATGGAAGATTGGGTCTTGCAAGTTTACATGTTATTGAAAAATTATCTAAAAATGATCTAGTTATTGGTTTTGCTTAAAATCAGATTTAATAAAGAATATGTGTGTGAAGCATGTCAACATGGTAAGCAAACTAAAAGTTTATTTAAATTTAAAAAAGAAATTTAACTAAAAAATGTTTAAAATTGTTGTATATGAATTTATTTGGATCTATCTCACAGTCAAGCTTAAAAGGAAAAAGTTATGTTTTTGTTATTATCGATGATTACCCATGTTTTACTTAGACACTTTTTCTTACACATAAACATAAGATATTTGATGTGTTTAAAAAGCTTGCAAAGAAAGTACAAAATGAAAAGGGATAGCGTATTGTCAAAATTCAAAATTTGTGAAAAAGGAATTTGAAGAATTTTTCTTAAAGAATGGAATTGAACTCAATTTTTCAGCGCTAAGAACTCTACAAAAAAAATGTAGTAGAACAGAAAAATAGGACTTTACAAGAAATGACAAGAACCATGCTGAATGAAAATAATCTTTCAAAATATTTTTGGGCTGAAGTTGTAAATATAGCATACGACATTATCAACAAAGTTTTAATTATAGCCATTCTAAATAAAACTCCATATGAATTGTGAAAAGGAAGAAAGCCAAACATAAGTTATTTTCATACATTCGACTATAAGTGCTTCATTTTAAATGATAAAAATAATTTAAAAATTTTTTATACTAAATCTAATGTAGGAATTTTCCTAGGATATTTACTTAAGAGTAAAGCATATATAATTTATAATAAAAGAATACATATAGTTGAAAAGCCAATTAATATTAAATTTGATATAACTGATGTCTACACTATAAAAAGGTATTTTTCTAATGATGATATAAGAAATAAAGAAGAGCAGTTTTAAAGAAAAATTCAAATAGAACTAAAATCTGTTTAAAATAAAATTGCTGAAATAGAATTAAAAGATGTAATAGAACATACAGAACCCAAACAGGACATTGAGTCAACAAAAGAATGGAATGTTCATAAAAACCATTTAAAAGAATATTTACTAAGTAGTCCATCTACAGGAATGATGACCAGAAGGCAACTAAGGGAATATTATGGAAATGTCGCTTTCGTTTCTCAAATTGAACCAAAAAACATTGAAGAAGCTCAAAATGACAACAATTGGATCCTTGCCATGCAAGAAAAATTAAATCAATTTGAAAGAAACAAGGTATGGTCTCTTGTTCCCAAACCTAAAAATCATTCAATCATTGGAACAAATGGGTCTTTAGAAATAAGCTGTATGAACAAGGAAATGTGACAAGAAATAAAGCAAGGCTTTTGGCTCAAGGATACAATCAAGAAAAAGGTATTAATTTTGATGAAACAATTACAGCAATTGCACGTTTAGAAGTTATTCATATTTTGTGCGCATTCGCATGTTTTAAGAAAATTAAGCTTTATCAATTGGATATTAAAAGTGCATTTTTAAATGGATATTTAAATGAAAATGTTTACGTTGCACAACCACTAGGTTTTGAAAATTCAGATTTTCCTAATCATGTCTCTAAAGTAACAAAGGCTACATATGGTTTAAAACAAGCTCACAGAGCTTGGTATGAAAAACTTTCAAGTTTTTAATTGAACATAGTTTTTTTAGAGGTAAATTTGATAATAATTTATTTATAAAAAAATGAAGAAAATCATATTATGCTTGTGTAAATTTATGTGAATGATATTGTATTTGGAGCTACTAACATCTCAATGTGCAAGGAATTTGAAAATTTAATGAAAGAAGAATTTGAGATAAGTATGATGAGAGAATTGGCCTTCTTTTTGGGACTACATAGAAATCAAAATAAGAATGAAATTTTTATTAATCAAGTCAAGCATACAAAAGAGTTGTTGAAAAAGTTCAAAATGATGGACGCGGAACATGTTAGCACACCCATGAGTCCAATAATTAAACTTGATATTGATGAGAAAGGTAAAAGTGTAAATCAAAAGCTTTTATAGAGGGATGATCGGTTCGCTGCTTTAATTACTTAATAGCAAGTCGACCTGACGTACACTTTAGTGTTTGACTTTGTGCTCAATTTCAATTAAATCCAAAGGAATCTCATCTAGCAGCAGTCAAGTGTATCCTAAGATATTTATCAGGAACCCAAAACTAGGTTTGCGATATTTTAAAAATTCAAGTTTTGATCTTTTTCGTTTTTCAAATGATGACTATGTAGGTTGAAAGAAAAAGCACATCTGGAACATGCCAATTATTAGGCCAATCACACATTACTTAGTTTAGTAGAAAACAACATTTAGTTGCATCATCAACTACTGAGGTAGAATACATAGCTGTTGGAAGTTGTACAGCTCAAACATTATGGATCAAACAACAATTAATTAATTATAGGTGTAACAGCCTCAACACCAGGTTAGCTGTGAACAGTATTTTCAGACAGTGAATAGTATTTTCTGGGCCGAAAAGTGCACCCGAAAGTGAAAAATATTTTATTGGACCATCAAAAAATATTGGTCATGGTGAGTCCGGGGTTGAAATTTGAAGTGAAACCGATGTCAAATGGATCTCGAAAAGTCAAAAATATGAAAAAGGTAGCGAGTCAATTTTTATTATCGGAAAATTGACTCAATATTATATAAATATTTAAAAATAGTAAACGAACTCCAAAAATTATAAAAAATTGCAGTTAAGTCTAAAATAATATATAGATTATTTTGGCTGCAAAAAGTAAATTTTTCTATAACACTGATATTTTTGGATTGGACTGATAAATTTAAATTGGACTGATAATGGGCTCCGATTGAGTTGAAAATTTATGTCCCATCTAATTTTGATGTGATAAAAATTATGGAATTGATTTTAATGTGAATATGAGCTTTGAAAGTAATAGCAAAAGGTTTAGGTACCAAATTAGTAAAATTATGGATAAATAAATATATATAAATAAATATATGAAAAGAAAAAAAAAAGAAAAAGAAAAAGAAAAAAAGAGAAAAGTCGGCAAATTTGTGTGGCCTAGTGGCCACAATCTAACAAAGGCAATAAAGAGAACAACAAACATGGGCCAAAGAAAAAATTAGTGAATAAAATAACTGTAAAAGCATATTTTTGAATTATAAAGCAATAATTCAATAAGTATCAAGAAAGTAAAGAGTGAATTATCCTGACATAATTCACAAAATATGAGAAAAAAATATATCGAGAAAATAATTAATTAAATTATTTATAGTGAATTATTGACAAATAATTCATGCAAAAGTGATTGGAAAGAAAAAAGAAACGAAAAGAAAAAGTTATTGTATAGTCGATAGCACTAAAAAGAGTGCGATTGACAAAATGCACTGTTTTAAGCAAAATAAAAGAAATTAAAATTATTAAAGTTTGAAAATCCTTCAGAAAGTTCTTAACTGTTTTTGCCCTTAGCAATAGTCAGATAGTGATATTCTTATTCAGGATATAATTGGCTAGCCATAGGGACACCTTATACCGCGGTGCAGGTCATGGCGACTTGCTTAGCTATGGGTAGGATCTTTGATCTCCATAGCTTCAGTGTAAAGTGAAAGTGAAAGTGCATCTATTTTCTGCTCTGTTAGACTTGATCTTCCGAGATTATTTCTCTATCTGTTTAGTGGGACCTTTGGGTCCATGTTCCGTATATCCTTTTTGAGAGTCCTGTCATATTGCATTAGGGGCATATTGAAAAGAATAAATGGAAAGTGTGAAAGTAATTGAATGTAAATATTATAAATGAAAAAGAACTTTATTGAAAGAAAATGAAAGCTTTGGGATAAAACCGAAATTGTTTCCAAAGGTTATAATTACTAAGCAATAATAATAAGAAAATGGTTATAAAAATAAAATGTTTATGAAAAGACCCATGAGATTGAATTTGTAATTTGTGTACCAATTATTATTTTAAGAAAGTAAAGAGTTCGAAAAATGGTGCTAATTATGTATTTAAATTCAAACATGACAATACTGTATTTAAGTGTAAACATATGACTAAATAATAAATACTGGAAGTAAAGAGGAAGTGAAAAGTAAAATGATCAAAAGACAAACGATTGTTTAGTTAAAATGAAAAAGTTTCATTTAAAAAGAAAAGAAAATAAAGATTTTTATGCAGAGTGATCCAAAATACTTACATCACTTTGCAATAAAGATTATAAGCCTAAAGATTAAAGTGAATTATAAGAATAGGTAATGGAAATCGTATTTGAATTATCTAATGGAACTAAGAACAGAAAACTTGCCATTAAAGACATGAGTATTCATGTAATTCGTTAAATAAAATGACAACTACGTCAAGTGTTGCAAAAGTATAGGACAAAAGATAAGTAAAAGTAGAAGTAAGAAACGTAAAAAGGAAAAGTCAATAATCACAAGAAAAGTAGTGTAAAGTAAATTGAAAAGTATACGAACAAAGTAAAACGGTTAAAAAAAATGTTGGTAAACAATGAGAATAGTATGAAAGGAATTAAAAGTAAATTTCTGATAAATAAGAATAAAAGTTTGCACAATTTATGTAATTATGTTGAAATTGGAAAATTCTAGGATTAGTAGTCACCACTGAGCATTTCTAGTGCTCAGCACGTAGTGTTTACTGCGTGCAGGTTTTGAAGGGTTGAAGGAGCTCTATACATGGAGAAGCAGAATTCGAAGATGAAGAAAGTTAGTTGTACTTTTATGTTTAGTATTTGTGGCATGTATATACTTAGACAGTGAGAGTATAGAATCGAAATGTATTAAAGGTACTTTTTGTTAAATAATAAATATTGTTGTTGTTCTGATAATGTCAGTTAAAGAGTTGTAAATGACTATCATTGATATATGATTTGTTGTGCCTCTGAGAGGCTGTGTGGATTGTTTGAATTTTTCAGGAGGCTAGTAAGTTCTAGCCATTGTGCTGTCGAAATTTCGTAAATTGAATAAAATATTAAATTGTATCAAAGTTGTTTGGCAATAATTAAAGTTTGAAAAAAAAAAATTTTACCGTTTACCGCTAAGTTTTGCATCGAAAAATACTGTTCTGATAAGGGTGTTACAATAGGTTTAACTTCAAGAAGATACCAATTTATTATGACAACACCAACACAATAAATCTCACTAAAAATCTAGTAATGCATTCAAGGACAAAACAACAACTTGCTAATATCTTCACAAAACCATTGGAAGAAGAGCAATTTTGTAAGATAAGAAGAGAATTAGGTATGGATATATTAGAAAAATCATCTTAGAGGTGATCTTAATTTTTTTAAAATTTATTTTATCTTGTATTTAATTTCTCTTTTATTGTTATTGTTAGATATACCACGATATATTATACAAGAAGGAAAAATGAGTTACCTCTCATAGCACAGTTACCGTTGAAGTCAAAAACACTTATTTCACGTTATCGAGTCAACTTTCACCCACGAATTGCAAATCTCGAGATGAAAGTATTGCTCCATGAATTAAAAATCTCACAAATTTAGAGAGAAGAAGAATGAGGAGGAAAACCAACAGAATCTCGAGATGAAAGTATTGCTCCATGATTTATTTCCTATTTTGATATGTTCACTTTTATATCGGGACTAATTTCTCATCTCAAGATTCATAGGCGTATCCCGAACTCTTTCATCTCCACTCACACATGACAAAATCATTTTCAGTCATCCTCTCCAATTATACAGGTAGATAGTTTGTGTGACTAGCATACATCGAGAACACTAATGATATACACCTATTAAGGATATACAGCATCTCGAGAAACAAGTTCTTCTTATAATTGTATGCCTAACCCTAGATCTCACATTGGTTATTTTATCTTATGATCTCACAAAAATAATTTTTGTGTTCACTATTGTGCCTTTGCTTATGAAGACTACAATAGGTATACCAATGAACCACAAAACTACCAAATGTGATAAAAAAAAACCAATTTCACCTTTTACTATATGCCATCCGTTATAATCCAACTCATTTTTCTAGTTAGATCTGTTGAGCCAAAATTTTTCCATGACTCTTTGGAGACTAACTAAGCTAGCCATACTAAACTATAATTTTGGAATAAGTTAAGCATTTTGAGGGTTAAAAGATAGGGTCTCACACTAGGAAAAAATGAGATTATTTATATAAGATTCCCTTCCATGGTCAAGTCAAGCACAGATTGATGGAATATGACATGGTATGATAATCATGATAGCACAGCGAAAAAATAAAAATTTGATCATACATACCATACATATCCAAAGATAGGAACGAAAACATGCAATTTTAGGGTTTTAAAACTTACAATAGATGATGCCTTTTATTCTTTGATTTTGTGATGTCCAGCAACCAAGATGCCTTTATCCACCTTAGATCTCGATCACCAATGCCAAGGAATAGCCTTTTGCGCCACTCCCTCTATTCTCACACACACAATTACACCGTCGGCTTAAAAACGAGATTGCTAGATCTCTTTTTCGGTATTGTGTAAGGGTTATAGTTTGAAGCTACAAAACTTGATTTTGTACTTCTTTAGATTGCTATTACTGCTCAATAACACAAGAGAATGAGGAACAATCCTTTCTCCTTGTGAAAAATTGAACAAAAGAATTAAGAGAGAGAGAGTCACTATTCACGAGTTACTATTCACGAGTTACTATTCATGCCACAAAAAATTAGGTTTAGGGTTTTATTTCTTTTAATATATATGCTTATCCTTTGGCAAGTCATTAATCTGAATTCAACTATCCTAAGATAATTAATTCAAACTCTATCACTTCCTAAAGATAAGTAATATATTTTGAATTAAACTCCTTTGAATTTAAATTCAAATTTGAAATAAAACATAAGATATTTAAATAAATGAAATCACTTAATTAAATATATAAGTGATTTAATTTAATTTAAATTCCTTTAGGCTTTAATATTCAATTAACTTAATTAACACAAGATAATTAATTAATTGAAATTAAACCTTATGGGCTGAATTTCTCTCTCTCATGGACCAAAGCCCAATAGCAATATTATAACCCATTACATACATTAATTTGACTTTAATTAAAAGCCCAAATTAATGTCCAATACTTAATTTAAATATTTTAAGCCCAATGCTTTGTGTGCGATCCTATAGGTCCATTTAATGTTGGCAATGAATTAATAAATTAATTCAAAGGCTATATATATTCTCTAGCAAGATATTATAGTATTCCAAATTAAATGAAAATGCATATGGCATTTGGTGACCTAATGCAATTTCGCATAGTCCCTTACCCATAAATATCAGAATTAATATAAGGCATGGAACTAGTCATCCTTATATACATTAATTCATTTCTTGATATTCCAGTGACACTGAACTCTCAGATAAATAATGATTACTCATTATTTCATCTCGGTATGGCCATACACTTCTCAATTCACTGATCAAGTGGCCGGTGATATTTTTCTCTCTTATCGAGAGGGGTAATCCCTTCACTTCTCTCATGCTCTCTAACATGAATCAGTGCATACCCAATCATACCCGTACTTGTCACTCTGTTACGAGCACGTTAGGTGTATGTCAAAGTACACAGTAATTCATAAAGAGTTTCATAGAGATTTCAGGTCTTAGAACTCCGATACAAAACTTGCATATGAGAAACACTTATGACTTGTACCATGTAGTGTTCTCATGAGCGGATCGAATCCAGATACCATGTTCTTTAACATGTATCTATGATCTCTGATTGACACTCTTGTCCTAATGATCCGTAAGACAGAACTCATAAGATCAGAGAGAGCATACTAGTCTTAATTCATTTGTTATTCCCATAACAATGACTGACTAGGGATATTTAGAATGATGTCTCATTTGTTTCAAGGTCTTACAATCCATGTGCCTCACACATGATAACTTAAACCGAAACAACACTCTTGGATAGTTTTATCAATTGATATGCACAGGAATACAAAGGATAAAACAAATGCCTCATTTTATTAATTTCAAGTGTTTCGTTACAATGTATTGGGGCTAGGGCTTACACTAACACAGATGATATGATACATGTGCTATAGTGTCATTTCCCTCCCTTAAAAGAGTGCATGTCTTATTATTATTTAATACCATACAGAAGCATAAGGTTGGAATGCACCGAAACATCCGACTTTAGTTTACTTCCTTCAAGACTACTTCTGGCTTTTGGATAGAATATGATAGTTACATTTAACATATCATCAAATTATTCATAATCCTATTTTGGATCTTAATCCAAAGCACATAACCCCATGTGTGTCTTTATCTTGCACGTTAATAAGACTTATCTTGTAATTTCTGCAAGACGGCACTTTTATTTTGAACAGGTTCTTGAAATTCATTTTGTGTCTAAAAATCACCTCATATTAGACTTTGTTAACTTATTAACAAAACTAATGTAAACACCCGTGTGAGTGGATTACTTCTCTATCCAACATGTTTTATCTCATAACTTATAATTGTAATGTTCACATATTAAACATTCACACTCATATATTGCCAACAATGAACTTAATTATTATTATTCATAAATAATAATGTTAAGGGATTACAATATCTATCAAATCCTATGCAAACCCTAAGACCTAACGTGTCTCTCAACACATCTTTTGATACAGGTTTAGTTAAGGGATTTGTTATCATATCTTACGTGGAAATATAATGAAAGTTCACTTCTCTTTGTGTAATAATGTATTTAGTGTATTGATTCTTAATGTCGATATGCTTTGCCTTACTATGAAATTTTGGATCTTTTATATAAGCTATCGATGATAGATTATCACTATAGACTGTCACTGGTTCCTCTAAGGCAGTTATACTCTGATGGTGCATAAACCATTTTAACCAAATTGTCTCTTGTACTACAACTGAGGAAGTGATAAATTTTGCTTCCACTATTGAAAGGGCTACATAGGTTTGTTTCTTGCTAGTTTACGAATGGCACCTTTGTCTTGCAAGAATATATAACCTGATGTGGATTTCCTCTCATCCATATCTCTTCCCCAATCAGTATCTGTATATCCTTTTAAATATAGATCCTTTCTATGAAAACAATGATAATAATCTGCAATGCCTTTGAGGTATTTAAGTATCATTTTTACCGCTTTCCAATGCGCTTTTCCTGTATTGAATTGATATCTACTCACCATGACTATAACATAGCATATATTAGGTTTGA
Source organism: Excoecaria agallocha (assembly GCA_037975025.1). Classification (NCBI taxonomy): domain Eukaryota; kingdom Viridiplantae; phylum Streptophyta; class Magnoliopsida; order Malpighiales; family Euphorbiaceae; genus Excoecaria; species Excoecaria agallocha. The sequence continues at coordinate 46,384,025 of CM075807.1, read as the reverse complement.
TACACAATATTGCATACATCAGACTTCTCACAGCACTAGCATATGGAATGCTCTTCATACGTTTTATATGCTCTTTTGTCTTAGGACATATACTTTTACTAAGACATTGATTCTTAGCAATGTGGTTATTTATGGAGTTACAATTTTTCATATTAAATCATTTAAAAGCTTTGTTAATATATGTCTCTTGAGATAGTGACAATAACTTTCTTGAGTGATCTCTTGAAATTTTAACTCCAAGGATATAATTTGTTTAACCCATATCTTTCATCTCAAAGTTGGATGACGACCAATCTTTGATTTGATTCACAAGTTCATTGTCATTTCCTGCTATAAGTATGTCATCTACATATAATGTTAAAATGATAAATTTATTTTCAGAGCTTTTAGAGTAAACACAATGATCTTCATCAATCATGTTTAACTTATTCGATGTGATTGTTTCATGAAATCTCAAATACCATTGTCTCAAATACTATTTTAGGCCATAGATCAATCTCATCAATCGACAAACCTTATATTTGCTGTCTTTTTCAATAAAACCTATAGGCTATTCTATATAGTTTCTTCTTTAAATCCTCTATTGAGGAAAGCAATCTTTACATCCATTTTGGTGAAGCTCTAGGTCCAAACTAGCCACCAAGGCTAGAATTAACCTTATCGACGTAAATCTAACGACAGGTGAAAATATCTCCTTGTAGTCAATTCATTCCTATTTTGTAAACCCCTTAGTGACTAGTCGAGCCTTATATCTTTCAATACTGCTATCATATTTTTGTTTTAGTTTGAGAATCCACTTATTCCTTATTAGTTTGCATCCTTCAGGTAGATCAACTAGTTCTCAAACATGGTTCGATCTCATAGAAGCCATTTCTTCTTCTATTACGTTAATCCATTTATCTTTGGCTAGTCATGAAAGAGCTTCTTTTACATTTTTAGTCTTGTCATTATCCTATGGTGTAATTAAAAAAGGCCTCGTTTGAACCTTCGATCTTAAATTATTGGCGTCGAACTCTTTTCCTTTTAGATTTATTCAGTTTCAAGTCTTGATAAATATGTCTCATATATTAATTATAGTTTGGAATGTTCCCACTGGGATTAATCTCTACGCTCCCACTCAAATAAGGAACCTGAATATTCGTGCTTCCACTGGAGTTAGGCATGCTCGTCTTTCCAATGGAAGAAGGATCTCGAACATTCGAACTGTTGAGAAGAGTGTCTTGACCTTCTTCATCAATTTCCCTCCCACTCGGATGGATATATCTGGATAGTTCATCTTCTTGTGTTTCATAAAAAGTAAAGTCTTGACTTACTTCACACAACTTTAAAAACTCATTTTCTAAAAATATGATGTCTTGTGATTCAAATTATATTACTGAGCCATTTGCTTGCTTACCTATGAACACATATCCTTTTGATACATCAAAATATCACACAAAGATACTCTTTTTACCTTTTGGTCCTAATTTACCAAATTTATTTGAGGTATCATGAACATAAATAGCATAACTTTAAGGTCGAATTATCGACCAGTCCATAACTCATAAGGAGTGGAAGCAACAGAATTGGAAGGCACATGGTTTAAAACATGTGTGGTTGTTAACAAAGCATCTCCCTAATAGGAGATTGACAAATTTTTTTGAGCCATCATAAAATGTACCATGTCTAGAAGGGTCCTATTTTTCCTTTTCATAACATTGTTTTTTTGTGGAGTTCTAGGAATGGACAATTGATGTTTAATCCCTTTTTCATCACATAAAGCTTTAAATTCTTTGAAAAGATATTCTCGACCATTATTGGTTTTTAAAGCTTTAATTTTCTTGTTTAGTTGATTCTCAATAAGATTTATAAAAGTTTTAAAGCAACTCAATGCTTCGAACTTGTGAGATATCAAATAAAAATGACCATACCTAGTATAGTCATCTATAAAAGTGATGAAATAATAGGCCTTATGCCTTGCCATAACAGTCATTAGACCACAAAAGTCTGAATAAATTAATTGCAAAGGAATTGTGGCTCGAGTTCCTTTTTCGAATGATTTTTTAACTAGTTTTTCTTGTAAGTAATGCTCACACATAGGTAATTCAACCTCATTTAAATCACCTAATAAACCGACCTTAGCTAATCGAAACATTTGGTCTTATCCAATATGGTTTAATCTAGCATGCCATAATTTCATATTATCCTCATACATATTCGAAGAAGAGGAAATAAGAGAAAAACTAGCTTTATTGGTATAATCAGGATCGACATGCACAACTATGGCATTGTTGCCTACATAAATCCACTTTGCTCCAGTAATTACTCATCGAAACTTGAAAAAAATAAGCCTCGGTCCCTAGTGGATCCTCTGTCTTTCCTTTGCCTTAAAGCTGAATAGCAAGCAGCTTTTTTATCAAAACCCCTTTAGGCACTTCTTTATCCCAAGCTGAATGGTACAAGAGAATCTCTTCATCCTAAAAACCCTCAATTGGCTTGATAATCCCTTGCTTCCAATCGGAGACATCATTGAACAACTTAAATCCTAGCACTAGCTCATCCCCTATCAGCTGAGGTTCATTCTCTCCATAGTAAAGGAAAATACTTAAAGCTGGCATAAAGCTCTAAGAGATATAGGAAATTCCTTTCACTGCTTCTTTCCTTTTACCCTTCTGACTAAAACCAGTAAAGCCTAACCACTTTTTATCCTTTTGACCCTTAGCAGTTATAGCAGTTTGAGGCCCTTGGGAGTTCTTGCCTAAACCAGTACCTGTTAAGAAATTCATCTTCTTCATCATATTAGCTACTTGGGGGCAATCAATATAGCTACTCTCATCTTCTTCATCACTAACCGCAGACACATGGAACTTACTGAAAGGCTGTTTGGCTATCTCGAGCATAGATATCTGATTTTCCCTTGCAGCTTTAATAGTAACCACCTGACTATCATGGGAGATCATGATCATTTGATGTAATGTGGAAGGAACCCCACCCAACTTATGAAACCATGGCCTTTCTAATAGTGTAGAGAAGTTAGCTGAGATAGGCAACACCACAAACTCGGCTTCTGTCTCAATGGACCCCATCTTCACTAAAACTTTAAAGGTCCCAGTAGCTTATCTCTTGGAATTGTCATAAGCAAAAATGGTCAAGTCAAATTTATTCAACATGTTTCCATTTAACCTAAAAGCTAGAATTGCCACTAAAGGACAAATATTAATAAAAAAAACCATCATCTACCATCACACAAGCTACGTGCTTGCCATTCACCTGGGCCTTGATATATAGAGGATGGTTAAGATTCTTTTCCTCAAAAGGTAGGTCAGCATCAAAGTACACAACATTTTCTCCTATCCCTCTTTTAACCAAATCTAATAGCTCAGAAGGTGAGATGGTAGTGGCAACAGTAGATTCACTTGGGGTTTTAAATAACTTCTACCTGTGTGAGGTATAATACCTCAACAAATCCTAGATGGAAATTTGTGCACTTATTTTCTTCAAGTATTTGATTATATAGTCCTCCTCAACTTCCTTCTCTGTTGGCACTTCAGCAGGGGTTGGTTGCCTTTCTATCTCTAGGGCCACTCTTCCACTCCTTGTGATTGCCTTAACCTTATTCTCTTCTCTTACAGCCTCTTCACTTTCACTGGCTGAACTCCAAATATCAATGGGCATAAAGGCCCCTTCATCCTCACCCTCTGTGGGGTATCCTAAAAATTAATCATTTAAACTGGCCAATTTTCTTCACCTGGCTCTGTTACTTTAGTGATGGAATGAGTAACGGCCGCATACTCATTCCCATATAGGTCTCCCATGATGTACCATTCAGGAAGACTAAACCCAATTATAAACACCGGAGGTGGCACAACATTGTAACGTACTTTCTTCTTTTTGTCTCTCTTCTTAGGATCTGAAATCTACTTGTTATCTATCAAATCTTGAATCTTATTCCTTAAGGTGCGACAGTAGTCAGTTTGTTGCCTAGTATGTTGATGGTATACACAATACTGATCCTCCTTATGGTGAAGCAACCCTTGACTCTTTACAGGCCTTGAGGTTAGTGGTTAAAGCTTTCCTTCCTAGCTCAAACGATCCAACACCCAAGACAGTGACTTACCCAAATTGGAATAATGTCTCTAACTAGCTTCTACATCAAACACTTTTATAGTCTTTGCAGTTCTTTTCGATCCACACAGTTCCCTACTACTTTGTTATGACCAAAGTTTCTCCTGGTACCCTCATGGCTCGTCCTTTTGGCCAAGTACTCTCCCTTAGCTTTTATAGCTATGTCTTTTAATGATTCCGAGTCTTTTAAACCCTTTATTTTCAAGCCATCCCTTAGATATGGGCTTGCATTTCTGATGAATAACCTAATCTGATTAGCTGTGTTAGGCTTCATCTTCATCTCTATTACCCTATTCCTTCACCTAGCGAGGTGCTCATAAAAGGATTCATTATGCTTTTGCTAAAGTAGCTCAAGGTCTTTCAGGATAATCTCCATTCTGGTGTTACAATCATACTGCTTAAGAAACTCCGCAGTTAATAGATCCCAATCCTCCTTGGTGCACCTATCTAGCCCATGATACCAATCAATCTCAAGCCCTATCAAACTCAGATAAAAATACTCTACCTTTTACTTCTTGGTCAGTATGGTTCCCTTTATGATTAGTGTATACTGCTTCACATAGGCTAAAAGATCTGAAGTACCATCAAACCTTGGCCAATCAAGCATCTTAAACCTATAAGGCAATGGCTCATCTCCATCCAAGTCCCTATCCTTAGGGTTCGTTCCTCTACCAACTGACAGCAACCTAGACATAGCTTTCACTTTCTCCTCTATCTTCTTAAAGTCTGGATCCTAAACACTAGGACCCCTATTCCTCACATTCATCACAGGAGGGACATAGCCTTTATCTTCCTCCTCAATATAGTCATTTTTAGGATCATGCCTGCTTCCTCTCCTTGACGGATCTCGAGGCACAATAACACATATGTTACGGCGGTGTTCTTGATATGGGTTGGCTTCACTATCTCGAGAACGGGTGTTGCGGGCTGAGTTATAGGGTTTGGTGCCACAAAGGCCACCATTCTATCAATCATAGCCAGCATTCTTTCCTCAAACTCCTACCGATGCCTATCAGTCTCCTATCCAACTCATCCCTTATCATCGAGGTGCTGACGACATATGAAGTCAACCTTCTCTCAAAGAAGGCAACCTCTTAGTTTCCTCAGTGACTTTTCCAGTCTTATTAAAATTTTCATTTTTCGTGTCTGAGCCCATTTCTTGACTACTTACACACGATTTTAAACTGACTTCTAAACCTAAATCTAAATCTAACCCTAAACTTGAGCTAGACCCTAGTAGCATAAATGTTGGTCTCCAAACAAAAGAAGATAAAAATTATGTATTGCTATTAATGTATATGCAAGAATACATTATATAGAAATTTAACATCATTGTATAATAAATCTAACCCAAGAATATTTATAAAGGAAAAACATAAGTTTTTGCTTCATATCTGTTATATTATATATACTTGATATGTTATATTCAAATGCCTGCGCGATTGCTCACAGTTCAAGATGTTGTGCATCTCTGTTTTGAGATATAATCTGACACATTTGACGATTTTGTGTCTAATTATCTCTTTTTTTTGTTCAGAGTTCAATCTATTGTTTAACTTTTTTTCCTAGTCTCACTGGAAAAAGGCTCAACCCCTACTAAGTTGTCAATCAATTTGAACTGTCTAGGTAAAGCTCAACTTACTACCTCTAGAAGGTCATTAATTGTTAAAGCAGCAAAGAGGCACCACTAAATTTCATTTTCTTTTGTTCAAATATGAGATCAACTTATTGGGGATATGTTTTTTATATCAATGTTTACTATATTTATTGGGGAATTGCATGTTGATAGGAAAATTTTTTAAAGCATTTGCATGCTAATTGCTTTTGTTATGTGCTGTCTTGATCTTTTTCTTTCTTTCTTTTTAAACTCACTATCCATGTGCCAGTAAAAGATATAGGAGTCTAGAGATGAATAATTATAAGGTTTTTGTGTTGAGAAAATGGGAATGAAACTTGCAAAAATGATAATGGTTGATGAGTTACCATTTAGCATTGTAGAAGGAGAATGGTTTAAGGAATATTTTGAATATTTGCGACCTAGGATTGTAATTTATTCTCTCATAACTATTACTAGAGATTGTTTGAAGTTATATTCAGATGAGAAGCAAAAGTTAAAAATATTTATTGGATGATTTTGAATGTAATTGGTCAAATGCTTGATCCTTTTAGAAGCTCTCTTTCTCCAATTATGGTGGAAGCGCTAGTGTGTAGTCAAAATTGGTTAAGATTAATACCGATGTCCATTGACCTTTACCATATAATGGATGAAATGGGAAAATATGAAGAAATTGAGATAGGTAATGCTTTTTTTTAATAAAACCTGATATTTATAAAAGAAAAGATCAAAGCAAGGGGGACAATCATCTCAAACACATATCGGTTCATACAACAATGATGCTTCAGCTAAATTATGAGCCTCAATGTTGTTAGACCTTCTAATCCAAGTTAACTCAATATCTAGTCTTCTAGAAAGAAACTTACAATCCGAAACAATCACACCAAAATCTAGAAAAAAAATCATTAAAATTATTACAAAAAGCAAATTTAAGCTCCTGGGCATCTATATAAATAACTCCATTTGTAGGTAGGTGTGCTTCAATCCATAAGAGGACCGAACGAAGGGCCACACCTTCAATAACTCGGGGAGAAAAAACTATTAAGCAATGGCCTGAAATAGATTTGAAGAAGTTTCCATTAGCATCCTTGAAAATAGCTCCAAACCCCATCTATCTTGATAAGCAAAGACTACGGCATCAATATTACAACTCCATACCTTATTCACTCCTTGCATAGAAGAAAATGTCATCGAATTACAATTAGTTCCTAGAACTAAAATGTTATTTAGAACTTCCTTTGTCGCCCTCTATTCACCAAGGAAAGAAATAGCAGAATTCACCCAATATGAGGGAACATTAACACATTATTCCATAGTAATTTATTTCTTACATTCCACATTTGCCACATAGCCATACTCATCTCTTCTATCTTATCCTTGCATATCAAATTTGATAGTAAAGAAAATATATCTAGTAAAAAAGCATTGATATCATAGTCAGGCAGCCTAAATACACTCCAAACTTCATTTGCAAATAGGCAACCAAAAAAGAAATAAGAACAATCTTCCACTTTATCACAAGACGAGCAATTTAGACTCATAGAGATACCCTTTTGAATCAGTCTAGCTCGAAGAGGCAGAAAGTTTTTAAGATTTTCCCCATAAAATAATTTTAAACTTTAGGATGGATATTTAACTGCCAAATATTCTTCCAAATGTTGGTACCTATATACTGCTCTACACTAATACCCCTAATAGCCAACCAATATCCATTTTTCACAGATTGATCGCCCCTTTTTTCATAGTGCCATCTTAACGTATCACTCCCATTAAACAAAAGCAAAGGAATTTTTAAAATATTGTGGACATCTTCTACACAACAAAATTCAACTAATTTATCAACATCCCATTCTTTCCCTCCATTTTTCAAGAAAGCACAGACTCGAGCCTCATCATCCACAAAATTAGTCCCCTCATTCATAAAAAAAATTCCTATCCCTAGGTATCCAACGATCTTTCTTAAATCTAATAGTCTTGCCATCACCCACACACCATCTGACACCCCTCTTTAATAAAGACTTAGCCTGCATAATACTCTTCCACGTGAAACTTAGATTACAACCCAATCTTATAACACCCTCTAACTAACAATCTAACTCTATCATATACATATACATTAGTCATGCAGTCTTATAGCTTCATATAATTATCCATTATCTCACATAATCTATACAGGTGTTACTATTACCGATTACATATTATTACTTTTGATACTATCTTGCATAACATATATATATATATATCCATATATATCATAAAGACTTGTTCATTCTTGTCATATACTACAAAAGTTACTATCAAACCAAACATGTATACATATACTACTTAATTTCGAAAGTGGGCCTATTACAATTTACAGTTTCCATATCATGTACATCCTTTCATATATGCTATCATTAATGTAAAATTACTCAAAGGATTAATCAAAAAACATCCTACATTAAAATTCTTTGATAGACTTATGCTAGCCTCCTAGATGCATAAATAAGTCCATGAGCAAAAGTCCAGCTGCAAAAACCTACATGGATAAAATAATCCGTGCTAAGCTATATATCTTAGTAGGGAACAAATTCATTATAAATGACCACTCACAACGGTCATTATCAAGCACACAAATCAAACATCAAATTATAATATAACAATCTCAATGATAACAATATTAATAACAATAATATAACAAGGTACATAAGCAAAAATTTAAAGCAAAACCTATTAACTGTATCAATAAGTAGTAATTATATAGATTATTAAAAGAATTTGTGTAAATTTGCTTCCGATGTTTTTACTATAATTTGTTTGCCTGCCTAAGTTTTAAGAGTGGATAATGAAAACAATAGACCCGTAGGTATCGAATATATAAATACCCATAGGAAATAAACATTATGGATATCCGGAGATATCAAATCGATGGGCCCAAATGGGGACGAACTATAGTCCCAAATAGGGATAACTATAGACCCAAACAGGGTCAAATTATAGCAGCTGCAATGATATCCCCATAGGCATGCCTATCTATCCACAGTTGAACTCTATTCATGCGCATTAACTATGTTCATATACTTTTCAGTCATCATACTTAATCTCTTACTAATTAAGATTGCACTTTTACAGTTATGTATAGGAATGCAACATTTCTGTATACATATATACATATACCAATAACTGTAAGTAGACAACACTGCAAGTGCATACTTTCACAAGATAATTTAAGAATATAAACATACACACATAACCATGCCACTTTAAATAAACAACAATATATGTTAGGCTTGTTCATATGCTTACTATATATAAACATGTACTTTTTAAATCCAAAACTAATTTTAAAACATGGTATTTCATTCCTCTTAATCTTTGTATTACCATGTAAACTAACTAGTTATTGTAAATTTAATCTAAAGATCCTTAATTTCTCCATCAAAGACAGTCTAAAATCATAGTGATATCCATTAACATGTTTTTTTAATGATCATGTAAATTGAGTACTTAAATAGCTTACCACTATAATCTCTAACTCTCATTATATAATTATTTAAGATTGTAAAACAAATTTCTATGTTGTTAATCAACTGTAGAATCATAAAATCCATATATTAGACTTCTCCGTATCAATTAGTTAAGAAACTATGCTTTGAATGATAAAAAGGAAACTGTTTTAGACAATTTACCATCACAATAATAGATTTGAGCTTTTACTACAACAGAATGACTTTAATTTGTTAAATCGAAAACCTTACCTCAGAAGAGTATAATTTTCCTCCAATAAGGGTGTTCAATACTCGGGTAAGGGTTTACATACCTCGAGTGAGTGTACAAACTAAAAGTACTCAGGTGAGTGTGTGGTGTACTCGGTAATGTGTGTGGAGTACTCGGGAGAGTGTGTTCTTCCCTTAATCGAGTGTCTAACCATTGCCTAACTCAAGCCGAGACATACAATTATCCAGTTCCACTAAGTTTAAAACCCAGACAACCTCAATTCACTTGCTAACTAATTTTCCAGTAATGTACTATTATAAAACTATGCATCCTCTTGCATCAATCATCAACAGATATCAATTCCAAACTTATAAAAAATGAAATCCATTTTATTCAAACACTCCCTCTATTTTCTACATACAGATTTGAAAATTCTGATAACCCCAATATTACCAAAATATTATCCTTAGGGATGATCACGGGGCAAGGCGGAGGCGGGGAATGGCTCCCTACCTATTGTCCCGCAGGGGTGGGGATTCCCCGTCCCCATCCTCGGTAGCATTTCGAGGAAAAAATTCCCCCCGTCCCCTTAGGAATCCTCATCTCCGCAAAAAAAAAATATTTAAAAAAATCTAATTAGAACTAAAATATAATATTTAACAATTAATTGTAATTGAAATATAACATTTAATAATTAAAAAAATATAAATTCAATTACAAATTAAATTAATATAAATTTTAATAATTGACAAAACTAAAATTAAATATAATTTAAAACTAAATTATATATATATAATTAAATTTAATTACTAAATTTCGGGGGTAGAAAAATTTCGGGGCAAGGACCACAATCCCCGTCCTCACCCTATAATCTACGTCGGGAAATATTTTTTCCCATCCCCACCCCATGGGGGAAATTTTTAGGGATTCTCCATCCCACTCCATAATCATCTATAATTATCCTCTTAAATTCATTCTTACAATTAAACTCATGCAAACCCAATGTAATCAAAATTTTTATACTTGTTATTAAAGTCTAAATTCCTTAATTTACTTATAATTCATCATACTCTGAAGATACGAAAAGTTCCCCCATGCTATTAGAGCCTCGCAAGTCTACCATAAAAAAAACTTCCCATTTGGAAAATATTTGGCTTTAAAGATACAAAAAACAAGAGTATTGTTATTAGAGAGAAATCTTCAACCCTATTTAGAAAGCATAGCTAGATTAAAAAAGTGTAGATTCCTAAACCTCATGCCAGCTACCTCTTTGCTACAACACATTTTGTCCTATGCTACCTAATGTAAATTATTCTTCTTACCCCACCAAAAAGAGTTCATCATTCTCTGTAATTCTTCATAAATGGATAAGGGTATCATAAAAACGCTCATGCAGTAAGTAGGAATAGCTTGTGCAACTGACCTCAACAAAATCTCCTTACTAGCTCTCGATAAAAATTTATTATTCCAAACTGAAAATCTCTAGGCTAGTTTATTTTTTAAAAACCCAAAAATTGCTCTCTTACTCTACCCAATTAAAGAGGGCAACCCTAGATATTTACCATGGTTAAGGGGTGCGTTAACTCCAAATATCCCAGAGATTATATTTCTATCATTAATAGATACACTAAGGCTAAAAAAATACCTAACTTTTGAAAATTTATAGACTAGCCCAATGTTTTTTTATACTTGATAAGGATCTCTTTAATAGTATTACTTTTCCCACTTGAAGCATTAAAAAAGAAGAGAGAATCATTCGTAAAAAGCAAGTGAGACACTATAGGCCCTTTCAAGCTAACTCTACACCCCAGAATAAGACCTCTTCTCTCTACATCTTTAAGTAAGCAAGACAACCCATCAACATAGATAATAAAAAGATATGATGAAATAGGATCTCCCTATCTAAGGCTTCTCTTTGGGATGAGAGAACCCACTTCTCTCATTAAATAGAAAAGTGTACTTCACATCCCTAACACACATCATCAAATCTACCTATTTCCTACAAAAACCTAACCACAGCAACATACACTCCAAAAAACACCAATCTACCCTATCATAAGCTTTACTAATATCAATTTTAAGTGTTACATGCCCTGGTCTACCCATACAATGATTTTTCATTCTATGGATTAACTCAAAAGCAACCAAAATATTGTTAGTAATCAACCTACCAGATACAAAAGCAAATTGGTGATCAGATATAATCTTAGGCAAGGCACACTTCAATCTATTAGCTAGCACTTTAGAGATAATTTTGTAAAGCACATTACATAAGGAAATTAGTCTAAAATCCTTTATAGTTTTAGGTCTATCAATTGTTGGAATTAAGACAACTAGAGTATCAGTAAAAGACTCAATGAACATACCATCTGTAATCCAATATTGACAACCAGCAATAACATCTTCGCCAATCATACTCCAGAATTTTTGAAAAAAAACAAGGTTAAGACCA